>PVKA01012727.1:0-56991 GCA_004027165.1 Ctenomys sociabilis
AAAAAAAAAAAAAAAAAAAAAAAAAAAAAAAAAGTTACATGTGTTGTTACATAGAGTTTACTTTATCTTGGTCTTAACCATCCAGCAGAGAAGTATAAAAATTGAGGTATTAAAAAGTAAAGCCATATTAATATGCTGAGCTGTAAAAGGCTCAAGTCAATAACTTCTGACATTGCCAATCCTATGGACAACCCACTGCTATTGTGGACTAATGGATTGTTTGGCTGAATTCATGCACCTACAGTATTTAAATGACAAAGGAATACTCTCCTCTGATAAAACTAAACAAAAATGGGTATATAAATGAAAGAACATTTTGTATCTGTATATTCAAAATAATTAGTTTAGATATAAAGCTACTTTCTCTTAATTCACTGAATATAAAGATTTTTTTTAATAGTGTTTGTGGACAGGATATCATGTCTGCATCTTGTACAATGAATAACCACTAAGAAGACAACAATATGCAATGTATTAACTATTGAAGCTGTCCTATTAGTTGGTTTTGAGGATATCTCATTGCTAAATTTTTCTCAATGAAATTACTTTAAAAAAGAGGAAGCAAAAAATGACAAACAAAAGGAAAGAAAGGAAGGAAGAAGGAGAGAAGAAAAGAAATAAAGGAAAGAAAAGAAAACTCTACATCTATCTATCCATCTACTCTTACCTACATGATCCAAAGTGGATGGCAGAAACTGCTGATAGTTGAAATGTTTGGGTTATAAACTGGTCACAGTAGTAGACTAACAATGTACTTGTAACTAAAGTAGAATCATAAAAAATATTGATACTGTGGTATTTAGTCTGATAAGTGAGGTAGCCTAAGAAAGATGTATTTGTGTGTGCTGCACACATAGTGTGAGTGCCTGTGGCTGAGGAGTGATGTAGATCACAGGAGAGATGGAGCCCAGTGGCCCAAGGTTTTTCTGTGTTGCTTAGAATGGTGCACGTGATGCTTACCATGGTTTTCCTCTTGGTTTGTGAGCCACCCAGAGGATTAATCAGGCCCTGCTCCTTTGCTCTGGGGTTGTTCTCCTGCTATACTGCCAGCCCACCATGAGCTATGAAGCTTGACTCTGTCATATGCTCCTGCTGTGATGTTCTCGGCTTAGCACCAGCCAACCATGGCCTTAGAACTGTGATACAGGTTATTAAACCTTTCCAATTTAAGTTATGTATTCAGTATTGTGTCTTAATGGTGAGAAAGCTATCTAGTACAGAAAAGTTTACACCAAGAATGCAGACATTGATGTGATTGTCCCTAACTATAAAGTTTAGAAACCTTTAGAAATGGCTTGTGGGCAGAGTTTGGAAAGATTTGGTGGTGCCATCCTCTGAAAAAGCCAGAGGATGGAGGTTTATGGGCAATTTTGTGCTGCTCACAGTTCAAAAGACCAGAGTGCTGATAGGAATTTAATCACCAAAGGCTAAGGTCATGAAGGATTAATTGAGAATGAGAACATTATTAGAAAATAAACTACAGAGTATTCATATTGCAAACTAGCAAATATTGTCTACTTTTTGCTCATGCTCTAAGACTTAGGCAAGGGTGAGTATAAATACTGTAGATTAATTGATATGGCGCAGGAAATTTCAAACCACTCAAAAAAGTTTAAAATGTGGATCGGTACTTCTGGCTGCTTTAAGCCAAATCTACTTCGAAAATCAGAGGTAAAAATCAAAGCAGAGTAATCTGAAAAATTTAAATTTTGGTCTAAAAAGAATTACATGTAAAGTTGAGCCTATGCAGGTGGGGTCGTTGAAGAGATTAGTGCTATTTATGATAAAATCAAGTACTTTATAAAGAGCAAAAGAGAAAGGTAGCTTCAGGTATCTCTGGATTCTGCAGTATCCTACCCAGTGCAGATTAAAAGGCATCAAAGTATCCTTTCGAAATGTGAGTTCCTAGGCTCCCTACTTGAGAAAGGTCTTCTAAGAAGCAGCATCCAGGAGTGTGTGCTGTGTGTTCAGCCCTCCCGATGCCCAGCGGCAGCTGGTGCCCTGTTCTCAGGAGGTGCTCCTTTGGCTCCCACTAACTGCAGACTTTGGCATTGTCTGTATGATGCTGATTTTACCAAAATGCAGAATTCAAATGCTGTGGTCCTTAGAAGGTTCCCACACACATTTTAAAGAGAAGTCCTTGGAAAAGGACTGTATGAAGCCCTGGGAATGGACACAAAGTTTCAGAGGAGATTCCAGGGAATCAGAGATTTGAGGAATGTAGATTATGTGCCAGGAAAAGTCATAGGCTGTGCACTGAACTCTCCCAACATGGAGGCCATATAAATGGGAGTCTCCATGCACTCTAAAACTTACATTTCCATCTCCTCAATGTTTATCGCTGAGGTTGAATATTGAGTCATAGGATTTAATGTTTGATTTTCTGGATTTCAGTCTTATTTTTGCCTTGATTCTTTCTCTCCCTTTTTTACAATTCCTCCTTCTTGCAGTGGTTATCATGTGCTATGAAATCTCGGGATTATGTAACTTATTTTTTTATTTCTATAAGGACCTCAGCTAAGAGTTTGAGTCTCAGAGAAGATGTTGCCATGAACTTTGAACAATACTGTGACTGTTGTGATTTTGGGAAGGGAATTAAGGTGCTTTGACTATACATTGGGTAACTTTGACCTTGTGATTATTTTTATGTATCACTTAAAGTGATATGTTTGCATATGGTCTTTAGTCATTTTCTCATTGCTGGGACAAATACCCAATATGCACAAGTTAAAGGAGGAAAGGATTACTTTAGGTCACAATTAACAGGCATTTCAGCAAATAGTTGGCTGGCTCTCAGGCAGGACAGCATAGTGCAGGAGCATTGCAGAATAGAAACAATGAATGGCATGACAGGTAAGAAGCAGTGAGTGCTGAAGGAAGAAGGCCTATTATCTCCTGGACACATTGACAGTTAACACAACTCTCACTTCAGGCTTCACAACCAGCATCATACCAAGCTGTAAATCTATCAATGGATTAATCCACGATCACACACCTATGATTCAATATCAACTGTCTGTAATCCAATACCACACACCTATGATCTACTCACTTCTCTGAAATCATGAGGCTTTAGATGGAATTTTGATATAAGGTGTTACATGTAGAAAACTGACAAGGTGTGTCTTGTGATGGCTCAAGTGGATTGTCCACCCTGCTCCAGTCATAGACAGACTCAGCCTGGGTGCCCCGGCCATTTCTGAACCCACACAACTGCCAGTGAGGCCCACAGCCCTTGATCTCTGAGACTGGTTCAGAGCCACAGAAGGCACAACAGCTCAAAATCAGAGGAAGAAAAAATCTAGGGACAAAGTGGAGTCAGTGATGCTGAGACAATGACTGCAGGGCCTTCCAGGGAGGGTGGTGCTGGTGAGTCCAACCTCTCATAAGAGTCTTCACTTTGAAGTATATGTTATTAACTTTAATCCTACTTGAGATGGGACTGCAGAAGCAGAAAGACAATTTGCTCAAGGTTAAAAAAAAAAAAGCTAAAGAAATTCCTTTGGAAAGATGTTCATACTGGACAAAGGAAAGTGTTGGTCTGTGTGATGTGACAAGTATTGAATATGAGTTGCAGTGGCTGAAAAGAGAAAAAGTTATGAGACTGTAGGGCTACAGCCTGTAGGATTAAACCCTTGATTGCAATTTTCTCTAGCTTTTTATTAAAATTCTAAAACTGAGTATAGTGATAAAAAAAATTAGAGCATTGATTAATAGTATTAGTGAGGACATTATAGTTTAACTACTCCAGGAACTGCATATTGGCTTCTCTAGCCATTATATTATCACTTCTTAGGACATATCTGAGCAAATCATCTCACGCTGTCCTGACTGAATTCTTTAGGTCTCTGGTCCCATTTTCCTTTTTAATTTTTTTTTTTACCCTAATACTTTTGCTAGACTTCCTCCAAAACAGACAACCATATGGGCTGGTCAGGTGCAAATTCCCACATAGGTCCTACATTGTAAGGTAAACTGTAGAAAAACTATAGAATATCTTTCTCCAGAGTAAGGGACACAGCCCAGTGCTAAATGGAGCTCAGGTGTACGCTTATGTCATTTGAGAGAATTCTGAATGGCCTATCAGAGCATAGCATCTGGCTCTATCACAGACCCTGGCCTGGAGAAGGAAGTGATTTCATCTTTCAAGAAGCTGGTGCTCAGTCCTATGTCAGTGATGCTTTGCAGATTTCTCTATTGCAATAGTTAGACAAGGATGGAGCTAGACCCAACCTGGGGAAGGTGGTAGAATACTGGAGCATTACCAATCTGAAAGGGTCACAAAATTTAAGAACATTTTTAAGACAGAAGAAAATATAAAAATTGTATACTAATTACAGATAAAATATTTTACTTCATCCAAATTCTTTTTTGTTGTTGCTTTTTGTTTTTGTATTTTGTTTTGCAGAACCAGGGATTGAACTCAGGCCCTTGCACTTGTCAGGCAAGTGTTTATCCTACTGAGTATCTCCCCAGCCTCTCCAAATTCTTTCTATATGAGACCATTGGTAGTTGACCTGCCTATAATTCTTATAAGTCTACTTATAATTATAAATTTCTAAAATTGTAAGAGAGTTATAATTCACTTTGATCAAGAAGATATTTGAGGGCTGGCCAGACAGCTCAGTAGATTAAAGCCCCTGCTGAGGCAGACTCAAGGACCGGGATTTGAGCCCTAGTGTGCTGTGCTGGCCCTGCCTCCAGGGTGTGTTGAGAGGGTAATTGAGACTAGGTGTGGTGGTGTGTGTCTGTAATGCCAGTGCTTGCGAGTCTGAAAACTGGAGGATCTCCACAAGATATATTTAGGTGCACTCTGATTTTGTAAGACGTTTGTCTATTTGTCCAATATACTAAGCTGTTCATTCATTTGTTAGACTGCTTGTCCATTTTGTGAAGAGCTGTATTTTATTTGAACTCAATAATTTTTCTCTTTTCCTTTTGTATTTTTGATAATTTTCATAACTTAGTTTATAAATTTTTACAATTTATTTATTTATTCTTTTGTAGTTTAGGGAAGGGTTTACTGGGTGTTCAGGGCCTCACTACTAGATAGAAGTCAAAGTGATCCCCTGTGTACAGCCTCCTAAGAGCTGGGATTGCAGGCATGTGCCACCATGCCCTGTCTCAATTGCTGTCTCAGCATACCCTGGGAGAGGTGCTGGTATGGCAGGCCCAGGCATCGAACCCCGGCTCCTGTGCCTGCTTGTAGGTGCCTTAATCCATTGAGCTATTTGGCTGGCCTGATAGTTTATAGGTTTTGAAATATGTTTTTCGAATTTTCTGTGTAAAATATGTAGCCATTAACATTTTTCTATTAGTATTCAAATATTCAAACATTCATGGCTGTCAGAAAATAAATTTTATGTCCTAAAATGTTTTTTTTTTCTTCAGTACCAAGGATTAAATTCAGGAGCTTGCATCTGCCAGGCAAGTGCTCATTCTACTGACCTATCTCCCCAGCCCTACAGTGCTTGGTAATTAGATAAGACAGTAATACTCTGCTTACTGCCATCACAATGCAATGTCAATGTTCTTCTTTTCTTGATGTTCAACAACTGAAGTTGGGAGAACAAAAACTAGAAGGATAACCAATATTTTGGTCCCAGCCTTTGAGGTTAATGAGAACCCAGGACATAAGGGAGTTTCTACTGTAATAGCCCATAAATTGGTGAGTCCCTTGTTTTCTGACAAAGGAGATTGTGGATCACAGAAGAAATTGACTTACAATGTATAATGTGTAGAGTTACAGGACAGAAAAGTATCTCCTAAGATTTCACAGAAATCAAGTTGGCCAAGCAATGGCTGTTACTCATCCAGACAGCTGACACTCACTAAGAGATGCCATGCACGGTCCCAAGGTAATTCCTGAGGAGGTTTAACTGGCCTTTATAGGTAGCAAATAATTTATGCAGACCTCAATTTAGCTTGGTCTTAAACATCCAACAGAAACATATAACAATGCATATGAAAACTGTCTGCAGAATCCTCCAACTTCAACCTACCATCCATCATTTACAAATATAAAAAAGAAAAGGGGGAGATGTGAGGAGCAGCTAAAGTTAGAAACTCATCACATGTGTGGGAGCGAGGTAAGGCAGATCTGAAAACAAGGAGTGTTCAAGTTAAGCCACATACACAAACGGCTCCAATAAAATAATAATCATCATCGTCATCGTCATCATCATCACCATCATCCCACCATGCATCCCCCTGTACCTCTTTGTTTATGCATTTGCAACAAGAACAATAGGTTACTAGGCAAAGAGGTGTCAAGTGACATCAACCTTCCAGGTGCATAAATGCTGTAAATGTTCTGCAGTGGTCGAGCAGTTCCTTTTGCTCCCATCTGGGGTGAGGCTTCACCGGACCTAAGCTTTCTGTAGATTATCTCTGATCTTTATTTCTCCAACCTCTCACCATCTTTCCCCTCAGGAATTTTGAGAGCTGTGCTGAATGCAGCAGAGTGTGTCTCAGAAATAAGAAAGCTGATGAATATGCTGTGCAATTTAAAACTCGCAATGTTTTTTTTTTTATTTCTCAAATTTTTCATTTCAAGTTTATTGGCCTTTACAGTGCACAACTAAAACTTTGGAAAATAAAATTACATATAAAAAGAAAGTGTGGTACATGCTTTTTGTTAATTTTTATCATTAGTTATGATTATATATTACTCTTATTGTTATTATTAGTTATCTACCACTGTTTCACATGTACATATTTAAATTTGATACATTATTCTTACATAGGAAGAAGGAACATATGTAGGTGCATTAGAATTCTATACAGGAAGAGAATTACTGAAAAAAATGTGTCTAATTAAATAAGGGAAATTCTTTTGGCAGGCTCATAGGATTAGAGCCAGGAAAATCTCCAGTGGCTGTTGTTTTGTTCAGGGTTTACAAAGGGATAGATTTAATATAGAATAAAAAAAATAGGATTGTTTTATAATATTCACCCAATGAATCAAATGCAGAAGATTGTACAAGATCTGTCCACACTAGAGATGTAAAGAATCCAGATCAGGGCCTGATCTCATAGAAATGTTCAAAATGAGTCCAGCTGAAAACCTAGAGGCTGTGGCAATGACTTCCAGGAGCCCATCTGGAGGCTCAGAGACTAGAAAAATCTCTCATGCAAGTCTGTATTGAGGAGTTACACTAGGGAGGTCCAAAGGCCAGTGGTGGAAAGCTAGAAAGTCCATATCAGTGAGATGAATGAGCTGTGTTGGCAGGCTGAGAGATTTGCACTGGAGCTAAAAAGTGAGTTCAAGTTAAGGACCAGAGCTCCCACAAAGAGAACTACAGCTGTCCTCAGTGACACTGAGACTTGAGCTCCTCCAAAAATGAGAACAGCTGAGTTCATATTAGGAAAACTGGTGGGTCAAGCTTCTTCAGGATAGTCAACAACATCCCATCTTCCCCTCCAGTTCTTCGTCTATGTGTTTGGCAACAAACCTTTTGTAGATCATTCACACATAACATTATGTTGATTGAGTTCATCTAGATGTTAGAAGTTGACTTTTAGTTAATCTTCCATAGCTGTCTACACGTTAAAGTTCTAGAGATTCTAGTATTTGATTAACCAAAGAAGATGAGCCCACAAACTGGAATCAAGCCACAGAAAAAATGTGACAGCAATGTAGCACCAGTCCAGGAGCAAAGTCCAAGACCAGAAACTACCTGGAGAGACCTTCAAACTAGCCTGCATTGAAAATAAGAAAGTGGGGACCTAGAAAACATGACCAAAGAGGAGGGTAAGAAAGAATAAAGACAATGAAATCTCTTCAAAACAAAGACAGCTTCTTCTTTCCCTTTTCATCCCACACAAAATACAAGCCTATTGGTTAATGCTATGCATAGAGTTGGTCTTTCATCTTCAGTTTGCTGTCCTATGTATCAGTCATCCAGAGACATATCCTGAGCTATACTTTACTAATGTACTAAGTATTGCTTAACCCATTCATGTTGACAAACCTGCCTAACTGCCACAATATGACTTGTTATAGTAAATGTTTTAAGCATCACTTACAGCCCTTGGGCATATATCCCATGGACAAGAGAAGGCTACTATATTATTAAAACTATTTTATTTTATTTGTCTTGACAGATGATCTCATGAAGTCACTAAATTGTACAACCTGGGATCAAACTCCAACTTTATGCCTCAGGCTCTCAGAATGGAAGGATTAAAGAGATGTACCACCATATCCAGATTCTTCCACAATTCTGAGTGAAAGAAAAATATAGCTTCATTTAAAAGAAATATGCTTCTATAGATGAATTAATCCTATGGTCTTACAAAATTAGTATAGTATGGGGAAACTTTACCTCATTTTTACCCAAGCTAGATAAGAATATTGACTAGTGACTTCCACTCTCAATCTCCAAAATATGTTCGTTTTGTATATTTATAAAGTCTTCTATAAAACACATGTATTTAAATCAAGTTGTAGCAGTTTGAGGTTTTTGAAAAGGGAACAATGCAACACAGGTCTCATTTTATAAGATTATTTTGTGGGGCTGGGGAGATGGCTCAGGGGAATAAGCGCTTCCCTGGCACGCGCAAGGGCCTAAATTCAATCCCTGGTTCTGCAAAAAAAAAAAAAAAAAAAAGAGAGACAATTTTATAATCACCCAGAGAGTCATACAGAAAGAGTACAGGAAATCTATCCACACACATCCAAAATCCCGCTGAAGGCCTTGATGCTAATATCTTGCATGAGTCCAACTGAAAACCTGGAGCCCATAACAATGCCTCACACAGGTCCAGCTGGAGGGCTAGAACCCATGACAATGTCTTATGTAGTCCTACTTCACAGTTCTAAACTAAAAGTTCCAAAAGCCAGTGGTGAAAGCTAGAAAGTCTACACCAGCAGGATGAAGGATTTGTCATAGCAGGCTGAGGGATCTGAACTGGAGTCAAGCAGCAATACTCAAAATAAGAACCAGAGGGCTGGCCAGATAGCTCAGAGGATTAAAGTACCTGCTTAAGTATATGAAAGGGCCAGGGGCCAGGGTTTCAACTCCTGGCATGCTCCGCCCCCAGCTCATGATGATATGGCAATTGAGACTGGGCATGGTGGTGCACTCCTATAATCCCAGTGCTTGGGAGGTTGAAAACAAGAGGATCACTATGATCTGTGTAGTGAAACCCTGTAGACCTTTTAATAAATAAATAAATAAATAAATACCAGCAATCCCTTCAAAATTGGCACAGCCAACCTCAGCAACAGTGAGTTCCTGAGCTCCTCCAGTGATGAAGAAATCTTAGTTCCAATCAGGAAGGCCAATGTGACAAGCATCTTCAGAAAGCTGGGCAGTACACAATCTTGCCCTCCAGAAATAGGAAGCAATGCTGAAGATGAGGACCAGAGCTACCCCCAAATGAACCATAACCATTCTCAAAGACAAGATCCTAAGCTCTTCCTTCAACAAGAATAGCCAATATCAGCAGGAAGGCCAGCATGACAAGGTCCTCCAGCAGAATAGCCCAAGAGAATCAGCAGCTTCTAACAGCTAAAACAGGTTCTTCAAGCATCTTTCCTTCAGGCCCCTCCCAAATCTTGTCCAGTGCTGCCTTTTATGCTGGTGGCAACAATTCTCAGGTGAGCTTCCCACACCCAGCACCATGCTAGTTCAATTCAGCTGGGTACAACAAGTTGACAGCCAAATAGCAATCTACTACACATGATAAAGAAGAATGGCCTGCTAGTGTCTTGCACCATTATTTTTATTTCAATTCAAAAATTATATAATTGATAATACTAACTGGGTGAGGAGGTAAGCAATCTCAGTAGTAGTGTACTTGCTTGTTTGATATATGTTATTTGTTTTATTTTTTTTCTGTTTCCTCTCTTCACAGCTGCAATTTCATATACTCTCAATGTAGTAAGACATGCCTAAGTCAACTATTTTTCTCCTACCCACTTCACTTTGAAATTGACTATCTTCCTTGGAAGAAATGCCATACAGTTTAGTGATTCTGAGTTGAGAAATTGAAAACCAGAGAAATTTCTTAAGTCCTGTTGCCTCTTTCACACATCATACAAGCATTTCTTATATAGAAAGTGTAGAATTTACAAATAGTATAGAAATTTGTGAAAGATACCTGATATATCTGTCTTATTTTGTTTATTTCTTTGTATAAATACATTTAAATAGTTTTATCTACTTAAGCAAACTAATGCTGAGCAGGCTGTTCATTAATACCATTTTTAAAACAGCAACTTTTAAAATATTTTTCAAAGTCCTTCAAGAATTAGTCCAGTGGAAATATAATTTATTTGAAAACTCATTGCTTCATTTTTATTTTATTTTTTATGTATTTTGTACAGGATGTGCAGCGACTCACTACACAGATCAGACTTATAGTGATTTTCCTGTTTTCAGCCTCCCAAGTATTGGAATTACAGGTCACACCATCATACGCAGTCTCAGTTGCCTTCTCAATGCACCCCAGGGGTGGGGCCACTGTGGAGCAAGCTAGGAATGGAACGTCATCCTTGAGTCTGCCTAAGCAGGCACTTTAATTTGTTGAGCTGTCTGCCTCGCCCTACACTTCATGGGTTATATTTTTCATATAATTGTACTCAAAGTATAAATGGATTGAATTTGGATATTGTGTCAGTAAATCTGAATCCTCAATTTAAATGCAGGCTTCTCGCAAGTATTTGGATTAGGAGGACTCCGTACTCATCACTGCTTGAGCCCAGATATTCATGTGCTATTGGTAGGTTGGATGCGGCTAGGGGACCGGGCCAATAGGAGCATGATGTGAAGGGCAGCTGTTGGCGTTTGTACAAAGATGCCCCCCAAAGCCTCATACAGTCATAGGTGGGGCTTTTTCAGAGATGAATGAATCCAGAGCACTTATCCTGGGAGTAATTCATGATGTATTGAGGGTTAGGGTGTGAATGCTACTCTCCCTGTGTAGCGTGAATAAGATATAATGAATAGAGTGACATGTAATCATCCCTTTCTTTTTGTTACCTTTGTCCTGCCATGCTTTCTCCTCTGTGGTGACTGACTGCTATTCCACCTGCTTTGGAGCCAGCAAATTATCAACTAAAACCTCTACAAACTGTGAGCTAAGTAAACCTTTTCTCTCTTTAACTTTGGATGTTAGATATTTTGTTTTAACAATGAATCTAAAGTAACTAAGACAGTTTGATATCACAGAAGTAGAATCATTGCTCTGACTATACCTGACTGTATGGTTCAGAAGTCTTTGGGATTGGCATGTGGGAAGAGTTTGGAATGTTTGGAGATGTTGGCTGATTAAGTAGAGCTGAAAGGCCTCAGGCTGTACTTGATGGGAGATTCTGGTTAGAGCTCAGGAGAGCAGAAGCCTGTTTGAAAGCCTGCCAGTAAGGACCAGGATTCTGCTGGAAGAATTGAATTGCTGTTAGAATCCACACAATATGGGTTCTATCTTGGCAGAATGTTTGTCTGCCTTTTGTTGTATCCAGTGACTTTGCATGAAATTAAAGTTGAGGGTGGTGGACTAATTAGTCCTGCAGAAGAAATTAAGACCCTGGAGTTGCTACTTTGGGAGGCTTTTAGCCAGATCTATGTTGAGAATTAAAAACAAGGAAGCTAGAAGAATGATTTCAAACACTGTGAGTCTCTACAGAAAGGAAACATCAGTAAAGATGTGAACTATACATATAGAGGAGAGGAGAGCTTGACTGCTGAAAAGAAGCAGTAGAAGAGATAAGATGGTAAAAGGCATTGAGGAAGCCCCAGAGTATGATGTTCTCCAAAAGTTGTTTCTCAGGATTTGGCTCATATGCACTCAGTCTCCACATCTACTGCTCCAACTGGTGGCCAACTTTGTCATCATCCATGTGGAACTGGTTTTAGGTATATAAAGAATGCAGAGGCCATAAGGAAGTCTTCCACCCAGAGATCAGAAAGAAGACCTGGGAGTCCACACAGTGTACCCCCTGAGTGGCCAGTCTGAAGCTGTGAGTCTGAAGCTGAAGGTTTGATGGAAATCTCAGAAGGTTGGAAAAGCCAGGAATGTGGTTTGTCTGAAAAACCTGCGAGGAGGCAACCGAACCAGCCAAAGAAAGAAGCCGTGGGAACTACAACCACCGGCAGTGGCATGGGGTGGAGCCACCCAAGTCCTTTAGAGTTTACATTTTGCCACATATTGCTGTCGGGTGCTGCACATGGAACTACAGGATTTAATGCTGGCCCTGCTGGGTTCAGACTTGCTTTGGTCTCATTCTTTTCAGTCTCCTTATTTGTACCTTTTGGAATGGTAATATTTATGTTGGGTTATTGTTGTTATAAGTGTTTGACTATTTTCCTTCATACAAGGGCTCACAGCTACTCAGAGGAGACTTGGAACATGGCCTTTCGGCAATATTGAAACCGTTAAGACTGGTTACTCTGAGTGATGGAGAAAATCACATTTGCATAATATAATGGAAAAGAGTTTTCTGGGAAACAGAGATGGAATATTGTTTGATCTAGAATATCACATGTTCAGAGGTGGAATTCTTAGAAGCTGATTGTTCACTGAAATGCTATAGTTATCAGTGCTTTAATTCATTATTAGCTCAGTAACGGAATGTGTAGAGATGGGGTGTTTCCTAGTTAGACAAGACAGGTTCTTGTTGGCCAGTCTGGAAAGTACCTTTTTGGCTCCTCTCTTTTTCTTTCCTGGCTGCTGTAATGTGCACAGTTATTCCCTATCAGATCCTTTCCATATGCCCTTCATGCCTTCAAGCCAGTTGATGATGGACTGAAAAGAAATAGTAAAAATTAAGCACGTTTCATTTGTACATGTCAGATGTTGTGTCCAGTTCTTTCTACCTCTCTTCCCAGGACGATCCTGTGTCAGTTTAATTTTAATTTTTATTTTTGTATGTTTTATTGTACCCACCAGATTAGCTAAGAAATGGCACGTCATTATGAGACACCTCATTATTATCTTGCCTTGTGTTTTACTAACAGTTAACGATGTTGATCATTATTTCTGATACATAATATCTGTTGTGAAAAAATCTATGAGAATTCCTCATTTATTTTTAACTCCATTGCTAACTTTTTTTTATTAAGTGATAGATCATTCTTGAGTGCTATTAATTACCAAATATAGTAACATTCTTCAATTTAAAAGTTCATGTTTTCTTTTAATTGATGTTAATATTTGTAGAAAAATGTTTTTAATACTAATTAAACTATTTTTTGTTTATAAATTTGATATACTACATATCTGAGAAAACAAAAATACTATTGCCTAATACAAGGATATGGAGATTTACTCCTGTACTTCTTTGTAATCCTTTCATAGTTAAGGTTCTTACAATTAAAGTTCCATAGTTAATATATTTTGCCTGTATTGTGTTTTTGAAAGTCTTGCTATGTTTCCCAGGCTATATTTCAACTTAAAATCTTCCATCTTAGCCACTTAAATAGCTGGAATTTCAGGTCTGTTTCAATAAACTTGTGTATATTTATTTTAAAATTAATATTAAAAATTTATGAGAACTATAAAAGCTCTATTTGTTTTAGCACTTGTGCATATAGGTAGAAAGTAGTACTCAAATTATTCACTGAAAAAATCTATTTTTCATTTCATGGCCTTGTCACTTTTGTTAAAAATCACTTTTTATTGTTTAAATCACTGGATAATAATCAATGTATTGACTAGCATGACATCTATTCTATTACTTCCTTTTCTCTTAAACTCAAATCCAAAAACAATCTATTTACTTTCAGAAAAGCAGACACTTGTGGTCCCAGAAAATATACTATTTATCTTACAATGACTCCTGTAGGTATAATGTTTTCATAAGAATGATTGAAGCAAAAAAATGTAAATTTTTAAAACTGACAATGCAAAGGAAATTTGAATTTGGTTTTCTTTAAAATTGCATCCAACTCACACTGATTCTTAATAATATTAGATCACATTTTTTCTTTAGTCATTACTCAATGTACATTTTAGTTCACTTTCTCCATGCCCAAGAATGGCAAAAAGAACAAATGAATTATGCAATGAAGAATCTGCTCTCTGGGATGGTATCAGTGGAGGAGTATTAAACTCTTTCTAAAGGTCACTGACCTTTATCTTATTTTATCACCATATTTTGCCTATGAGAGACTTTAGTTGGTTATACAGATAGTTTCCCCTGAGAAACATTACAGGATTTAGTACACTTTGTCCATGTACCTTTGGAAAGAAGATAAAGAACCAAAAAGAAAATATCACATTATTTTTGAGACAGGATCTTGCTCTGTAGACTAAACTTCCTATGTAGCACAGGGTGGCTTTGAACTCACAAAGGTCTGTCTGCCTCATCATCCAAAGTGCTAGGATTATACACATGCACCACCATGCCCAGCAGTATCATACTTGTAAAAAGATGTCTTTTCTTGTGCTTTGCATTGTTTCAAAGGAAGCATTTTAAATTCTAATGAAAAACAGACATGCCAGAGCATCAGCACTAGCCCTGTGCTATTCTGTGCTTTGGCTGCAGAGGTCCCTTCTTTTCCTGCTATTACCCAAGAAAGGAAGTCCAGTTTGCTTTACAAAGATCTAAATCTTAGAAATATAGTTTCTATGGTAGTTGAAATAGTCTCATTCCTAAAAGCCTGCCATTTATCACCTAAGAAATGTTAGATTTACAGTAAAATCAGCTTTTAAAGTATGAAAGATGTGCACTATTGATTGTGATGGGAACAGCAAAAAGTCTGCATTTTAAGCAACTTTGTCTGGCTGGAGCATCAGCAGATACCATTGATGAATCTCAAATAGAAACATGTGAGATGTATTCCTCTCTTGTTTCAGCTCACATGGTCCATTTACTCAGGAGCACTTATGTTCCTGGAACAAGAACAACAAAAAGAGAGAGCGCTTGAAGTGCAACAGAAAATAATATTTTTGTATAGCAAATAAAAAAAACTCTACATATCTATATTTAGAATGTGCATTTAGAAATACTTATAATGTTAGTTCGGGTACTGTTTGCCGAATTTGACGTCAAAACCTCCACTTAGTTACTTGAGACACTAATAAAAATGGAAATAAGACAATACACAGATTTAAATATTACATGATATCTCTTTCGTGAGCAACACTAAAGATTAACAAAACAAAATAAAAGAAAGATATTAAGAGACAGGGGGATAAATCTTTTGCAGAAGGGAGCACAAATATGGAACGCTTCACGAATTTGCGTGTCATCCTTGCGCAGGGGCCATGCTAATCTTCTCTGTATCGTTCCAATTTTAGTATATGTGCTGCCGAAGTAGGAAAATAATTATTGAATTTTTGATATAATTCAGGTATAAAAAATAAGATAAGTAAGCAGCTCCACTCTTACTTTACTGATAAGCAACATCTGCTAAAATAATACCTGTAAATACAGTATCATGTATGCACCTTGTACGATACCAAAACATTATGAAAACAGTTTGCAATGTATTAATTTATCGAATCTGTCTTGTTAAGGTGTCTTGAAACTGTCTGATTGATATTTGTACTTCAATAAAATAAAAAATTAAAAAAATCTTTTGCAGAAGGGAAAATGCCCAAGAGTCCGAAGTAGCACAGAAGGAGGAAAAGGGAATGAACAAAAAAATAAAATGCAATACATGTGTTAAACATGTATTACATTTTAATACAGGAACCAAGACATGCTTATTCTTATCATTTCACAATTTGAATGTTACAGCATAGATTTAACAGCCCCTAAGAACCGGTATTGTCTATTAACATTATATTATCTTAAAATAGAATGTTTCAACCCTAAGCCCCTGAAAACTCACATACATCCTTTTATGCAAAAGCCATTTAGTCCATCTAGAAGAGTTGCCAAAGCACTAATAGTTTAAGTATTGCTAAAAAGTCCAAGTCTCAAGCCTTCTCCAAGATGTAAGGCAAACTCTTAGCTGAAAGTCCTCGTACAAATAAAAAGTTAAATACTTCCACCTTTCAATGGCACAAGGCAAACATTTTCATTCCAAAAATTACAAACAAAGGACACACAGATATGGGAACACAGGAAATTCAAAATACATCTGGGCAAACATTCAATCCTATAGTACCACGTAAAGCACCTGAAGCAATCTGTGGCAAACTGAGAGTTCCGAAGGGCTTAGGTCATTCCACCCTTATGCCACTTCTGTTGTACTCCCATAGCTTCTCTCTTAGGCTGTCTTTTCTCCTTCCTAGCAGCTTTCTCTAGATGATCCACATTCCTGGTTTTCCAAACTTCTGAGGTCTCCATTGCTTCACCCTCACAAGTTCCTAGTCAGTGGCAAACTTCTTGGCCTCTTAGGCCTTCTGAAATCAGAGCAGAAAACTTCTTAGACCCACAATTATTTGTTTTCCAGTACTGGGGATCAAACTCAGCACTTTGTGCTTGTTAGGCAGGTGCTCAAGCTAGTGAGTAGCTCCCCAGCCCAGCCTCACAGCTGCTATACTCTGTATGTGCCTAAAGCCAATGAGACATAGATGGGGCCAATGTCTGCTGTCATCTGAAGCAGGAGTCAGGGTTTCCTCTTTCTTGCTGTAGGGATTGGCTGCCCAATCACCAGCTCTTAGGAACATGCTGCTGACATTCTGGGATGTGGTGTGGTAGCCACCATTTTGGAACCTGACACTCTGCAGCTTTGTCCTCTGCGAAGTCTTTTATTTATTTATTTATTTATTTATTTATTTATTTATTTATTTTTCCTTTGAAGCTGCAAAGGGTGAGGCTTGCTGCTCCTTGTGTTACCCTCAGACAATCTTGTTTATTCTGTTCTTTCTCAGAAACTGAGATCTCCTCATCTCTGTCTCTGTAGTCCACAACTTTACTGACACTTTTTTCTGGCCAAATCACCACACTGTAAATCATCCTGTTGGGAGTTTGCTCTTGATTCTCAACATAGATATGGCTAAAAGCCCCCTTTGGACTGCATTAGCATTTCTTTTGCTCACCTTATTAATGTACTTGCCCTTAGTCTGAGGCAACACCTTTGGACATGAGCAAAAAGCAGGCCAGTATTGGTCAAGGAATAACACACATTGTCTATACTTCAACAGCCAATGCATTTCTTCTTCCCAATAGAAATATCCTGAACCTAGTCTTTCCTGGCAGAATTTCTATCAGCTTTCTGGTCTTCTGAGCTTTGACCACTTCCTTCGATGTAGAATAGCCTATGGCCTTCTCACTCTAGTCTCAGAAAACACCTCTAAACATTTCTCTTTTTTTCATTTTATTTTTTATTGGTACCAGTCATCAAACTCCACATCTTACACTTGCTACGCAAGTGCTTATGACTCTGAACTGTCTTCTCACCTCCACATCTGCAAACTTTTGTAAACTCTTTCCACAATCCATTTCCAAAGCCTATTGAACCACACAATCAGGTATGGTCATAGAAATGAGCCCACTCCTGATACCAAATTCTGTCTTAATTAATTTTGTCTTCTTACTGGGATAAAATACCTGATGTCCAGAATTAAGGAAGGAAAGATATGTCTAGTTCACAATTTGTAGAAATTTCAGTCCATATTTAGCTTGCTCGAAGTCACTATGGGAAGGCGGAAGATCAACCCTCCATGGGTAGTAGAAGACACGAAAAGCAGCAAGAGCAGAAGAAAGCAAGCCTACTCTCCTCTCATATATTTTAAGTAGGGTATCCACCCTGAGGTAGGTATAGCACTCACATCATCTCTTGCACAGGCTCAGAATATTTACAAAGTGAGGACCTTGGCCCTCTGCTGAACCACCTAATCAAACTTCTAAACTCTCAAGTTGACACAATGAGCAATATCCTACAGTGGCAACGGCATGTACTCTACCCCCTAGGATGTAGAACTGCTGAGTTACTTAGCTAAGCTCCTAAACTTCTCAAAGCGATCTATCAACCATTGAATAATAAAAAATTTCAAATCCACTTATGCATAAAAGTAACACATTTAAAATGACTCCAAGTCATTTTATGTTGATCTTGATTAAAATATTTATTATTTGAAATTAAACTTAAAATAATGTAGTTTTCTATGATAATTCTAAAATATGTGATACAAACACTGACTTCAGTGTTTCTGGTCTAGAATATCCAGAAGTTATTTCTTTATGTAAGTTTAAAAAACACAGTGCCAACAGAGTTTGAGCATATAATCATGAAATTTCAAACCTATATATTATTAAGTAAAGTAACACAACCCAGTGCAATCACAATAGCAGCATCAACAACTATCAAATTATTGATTATGTACAGCCTGATATATTGGTTTTACAATAAAGATCTTTAGTAATCTTACACAGAAACAATATTTTAAAGAATTTGGTAGATGAAAATGTGTACAGAATTTTTTGTCACAATGTTAATAAAAAAAAAATCCCAAATAGGATGAAGACTGGATGCATAGCATGTTGTACAATAAATTCATGTAAGTAAGAACTGAAAATATACTTTAACTACGAGCCTTTATCAGACAAAACCCTAATTATAGTAAATGTGAATGAATTTAAACTATAGAATGATATATATTATTAGGTGGAGTACTTAAAAGTTTGCAGAGAAAGAATAAAACAGAAATTAAAAAGCTATGATATTGAACAGCAAATTGAGTTTTTATGTTTTAATGTTAATGTACATGTCTTACTTTATATGGAAAATATATTGTCATTTTTTCTAATTCCATAATAGGTAAAACAGCTGGAAACATATAGGGAAAAAAGCTGGAGCATCATGCAAGAATATATTTTCTGTATTCTTTTCCAGTAAAATGTATGCAACAGTTATCTTCCTGAACAAACGTTGATGACTCTGGAGAGAATTTTCCTCTCAAGGGTGAAAACCAGTAGATACTTGCATATTTCATCTGTGGCTATAACAAAACCAAAATCCCAGGCCATTTTATTTGCTGTTAGATATGATAAGTCATAGTGAATGTTTGGATTTTAACAACTTACTCTACATCATGTTGCACTTATTTTAAGAAGTAGGAATTCACCATTAGTCCAGAAGAAATCTCTGTTGTACTCTGTCTTGTATTGTGAAGGGAAAGGTAGAAGGGAGGATATAAAAATGCATGCATTATGAATATCAAGTTACAATAAATGTTAAAAGAAAAAAAAAACTAATAGAATTAGAAGTGACAGAAATCAGTAACTATTGTGAATCAGGTGACCAAGAAGTCTACTGCATGTATGACTTTAATACAGTGTTTTAGACACTTTTCCTTTTAGGTTTCTTGAGGAATTCCTGCACTGATTGCATAGCAGTTGATTCATTTTCCCCACAGCCTCCTCAACATTTGTTATTATTTGTTTTCCTGAGAATAGCATTTGTTCTGGAGTAGGTTGGAGTCTCAGTGTTGTTCTAAAAGAGTCAAAGACATAGTACCATGACACATGCACAGCCGTGTTAATAGCACCGTGTTACTATCTAAATCTTAGAAGCAGCTGAATTGCCCATCAATAGACAAATGAATAAAGAAAGAATAGCATTTATACACAATAGAGTATCCTCCATATAAGGAAGGATAAATTTGAGTCATTTGTAGGAAAATATATGTACCTTCTGAATTGCATAGTTTCTCTTATATGAGATATATAAAGAGCAACACAAAAGATAGATAATGGGTAAATCAGAGATAAACTTTTTACAGAGGAAAGGGGGAGCAAGAGATGGAGAAAGGGACAATAAGGAGAGGATAAAAGGATAAAGAATTTTGATGTGCTATCTGTATGCACTCCCCAGGAAGAATGTACTCACTGTGTACTGAAAGCATGTAGTAATAGAAAAGAATCAAAGAAAACTGTCCCCACATGAAGACTATCACCATGGTGCTATTGACAAAAAAAAAAAAAAAAAAAAGAATAAGGGGAGAGATGTTGAGCAACTTAAACATACTGAAGCTGTAAAGGCCACAAACAAGGTGTAGACTATATATTTTGTTCAAGAATCAGACAAGAAGCTCTATGACTAGTTCTAAGGAACTGTGATGAGAGTAGAGGAGGTGAACTCAGACTTCCAAATGATTCTGAAGCTTGTATCCTTTGATAAAGATTTTGTATTGCATTTGAAATAAGATTGAAAGAGACTGGAGTGTATAAGGCTATGTGTAAATTTGATAACTATTCTTACAAATTTATTGAATGTGAAATCTACTTCATCGCTTTTAGTTGAATCCTCTCATCTGAAAGCAAATGGAATTATGCTCTTGCTGTTCAACTACTACTAAGTAAACTGACAAAGAAATCACCAGTGATTTTCTAATTACCATGTTGCTCACTTTGTCACTTGGTTTCTCATGTACTTCTAAACACACACACACATACACACACACACACACAGGAAATCTCTGTGTGTCTCTCATAATGTTCTTATGCTTTGTGTTTCTGTTCTTTATAGTCTTTGTATGCTAGTACCTGTATTTCTAAACAGTTGCATATGGAATATCTACAAGTGAGTGTAACCCATATTGTACAAATTAAAATCATCTCATTACTAAAAGTTTCTTTTTCTGATCCCAATTAATATTGCCAAAGGTATCTCTTCTTTTTTTCTTAAGAGTCCTACTTCTCTAA
The DNA here is from genome assembly GCA_004027165.1 of Ctenomys sociabilis. NCBI lineage: Eukaryota > Metazoa > Chordata > Mammalia > Rodentia > Ctenomyidae > Ctenomys > Ctenomys sociabilis. Next base: position 20,546 of record PVKA01012727.1, read on the forward strand.
TTATTGTGTTCCTCCCTTACTAGCAGTTACCCTCAGTTGGTTAACACTCCCGTATTCTACAGCCACATTCTCTTAAACATATCTTTCAAATATCTCCTTCCAAATTCTAATGTGCTTCTAGTAACTCCAGAGAAAATTTAAATTGCAAACCTGGATCTGAAAACTTATTTTCAGTCTTCTTCAGAAAAAAATACAACTGCATCTTTGCAAAGTAAAAACTTGATTATTAAGATTAAAGTCAGTTGTAAGGGATGTCATCAGAGTAGAAAAGAGGGTGAACTTTCTGTGATTTATTCTTAGTATTAAAGGTGTAGAATAAGAATTTAGAGTTTATTTTGGAAAAATATTATGGACAAATTTTTTAATTAATTTTATTGATAAATAACAATGACACAGTTTCAAAACTGGTTAATAGCAAGCTATTTCAATGATTAAAACATTGCATATTGTTTCTTTGTAGTGGTTATTCATAGTACAAGATGTAGACATGGTATGCTGTCCAAACACTGCTAGTACAAATCTTTCTCATTGTATTAAGAGAAAGTAGCTGTATATCTATGCTAACTATTTTGTATGTACAGATACAAAACGGTCCTTCATTTGTGTCCTCTATTTTTGTTTAGTTTTGTCAGAGATAGGTATTCCTTTGCCATTTAAATATTTTGTCAAGGAAATTATGGGGCCTGGATAGGTGCCTGAATTCAATAAAGTAATCCAATATAGTCCAGTAGTGGGTTATGGATAGGACTGACAATGTCAGAAGCTGTTGACTTGAGCCTTTTACAGCTCAGTGTACTAACATGGCTTTACTTTTTATACCTCATTTTTATACTTTTCTACTGGACATTTAAGAACAAGATCAAGCAAGACCTATATAATAAGAAATGTAACTTTTGTATCTGACAAGATCAGTCACATCTCATCAGGATTTACCCTGAAACCTTATATCCCAGTTTGTAGATCCTTTGTCAGTGTAAGCCATATGGATGAGTCACAGCCATTGCTTGACCAATTTGCTCTCTGTGAAAGCCTGACAGAATGTTTTCTTTCCATATGACTCTCCTTAAGCACACTCTACAACATCACTTTCCCTATTGTCTTCATAATTCCTTCATAAGAAAATTTGGGACACACTTGAGTTACATGATGTTACAGTACAGATTCTCCTATATCCTGAGTCTTCACTGACCTTGAAAGGCTAAAGCAAAAATGTTGACTATCTTTGCAGCTCTTACTCTTCTCTAATTTTTGGTCTGCAAACTTAAGTGGTTAATCCTCCATAAGAGAAGCTTAATGATATTATTACCCTTCATCATAGGCTATTGCTCTTAATCTCACTATTTGTCTGAATATCAGACAGAACACAACATGGAACAGGTATTTCCCATCAAGTATTGATATGGTAAATTTTAAATCCCTACAGAATGTGATGAATAAAAACAAACAAACCCCCTTAAAATTTAAACAATATTTGAAAAATTGGAATAAACAATTGCATATTTTTATATAAAAATTCAGAAATCTAACCATATGCAACATTGTAGAAAACAGTCTATGACACTTTTTTCTTGCCTCTTGTTTTCATTTATTACCATTTTTCTTAAACAAACATTTACTTGAGAAACAGTGTGGCAGTAATTGGTATGACATAACAAGCGGTAAGCATTTAGAAGACCAGAATGACAGACATTCCAAGCATGACCCTACTATTACACATTGCTAACATCAGTGCAGTTGCTTATTACACAGATATCAGCTTATATAGTTAGTTAAAGAATCCTACCAATTAACTGCTAGTTTCAAAAACCTGGTGAAGGTTCTCAGGATCATTGCCTTAACCATGTTGTGCATATAAATGAATGGCTTTGCCTCTGTCATGTTTCCTAGCTTTTCTACTTACCCATTCTTTGCTGTTTAAGTACTTAAGTTTTTGCTTTCCTTTTATTGTGTAACATGTTTCTATTTTTATTTCCTCTTTAGAGTTCTTACAGTAGGGAAATCATGATATTTACACATGTTGGTCTGGTTTATTTCACTTATAAGTATATCTTCAAGTGGCATCTACTTGAATTAAAGACTTTGAGTTTATAGGTCCAATGTATAAAGATACAATGTCTTTTTCATCCATTCCTCAGGTGGTGGGCATCTTGGTTGTTTCCAAGATTCGGCTATAACAAATTGTGCTGCTATAAACATAGGTGCACATATATCTCTATGATATGATGCTTTTATTTCCTCTAGGAAAATTCCTTGTAGGGGGATAGCTAGTATTTTTCTTTTTTGTTGTTGTTGTTGGAACCTGGGATTGAACTCAGGTCCTTGTGCTTGACAGGGAAGCACTTATTCCACTGAGTCATCTCTCTGGCCCCAGGATAGCTAGTATTGATGGGATTTCCAGTCCTAGTTTTTTAAGGCATCTACTCACTGATTTCCATAATGGTTGTACCAGTCTACATTCCCACCTTCAATGGAGAAGGACTCCAGTCTCTCCAACATTTGTTGTTGGTTGATTTTTCTATTATAGCCATTCTTTCTGGGGTGAGATATCTTAGTGTTGTTTTAATTTGCCTCTCATCAATTGCTAATGATGTGGAGGATTTCATATATTTATTCGGTTCTATAATTTTGCCCTCTGAGAAGTATGTGTTCATCTTATATACCCATTTTTGGAGTGGGTCTTTAAATTTAAGAGCCCTAATATTTTTAAGTTTCTTATAAATTTTAGAGATCAACCTTTGTCTGAGTGATTATTAGTTAAGATTTTTTCCAAATTTGTGGGTTGTCTTCACTTTGTTGGTTATTTCTTTTGATGTGCAAAAACTTCTCAAAAAGAGGAGGTCTCAGGTGTTAATTCTTTCTAGTATTACCTTTGCCATTTGATTTTTGTTCATGAGGTCTTTGCCTACCCCTATGTCTTTAAGAGTTACTCCAACTTTCTCTTATAGGAGATTTAGTGTTTCTGTTTTAATGTTTAGACCTTTAATTGATTTTGACTTTAGCTTAGTGCATGGTGATAGAAGTGGGTCAAGTTTTAGTTTTCAGCATGTAGAGAGCCAGTTTTTCCAGGACCATTTGTTAAAGACGTTATCTTTCTTCCACTATGTATGTTTTTCCACTATGTCGAAGATCAGGTGGCTGAGTGTGTTTGTGGAGTCTTTTGAGTCTTCTAATTTATTCCATTGATCCTCAGGTCTATTTTGTTGCCAGTACCATGCTGATTTTATCACAATACCTTTGTTGTATTATTTCTGGTCAGGAATTGCAATGCCTCCTTCCTTGCCTTTGTTATTCTTGGTCATTTTTGGTTCCAGATAAATTTTTAGAACGATTTCTCTAGGTCTGTGAGGTATGTTGGTGGTAGTTGGTAGGAATTGCATTAAATCTGTACAACAAGTTTGGGAGCGTGGCAAACTTCACAATGTTGGTTCTTCCTATCCAGGAGCAGGGAATTCCATTCCATTTTCTGAAATCCTCTATGATCTTAGTTTTTCAGAGTACTGTAACTTTCATTAAATAAATCTTTGACTTTTTTAGTTAGATGAATTCCTAGGTATTTCATTTTCCATGGTGCTATTGTAAAAGGTATTGTTTGTATATTTTCCCTCTCAGTGTGTTTTCTCTCTGTACAGAGGAATGCTATTGACTTTTGAGTATTGACTTTGTATCTTTCTATGTGACCGAATTTGGGTATCAATTCTAGTATCTTCTTCATGGAGTTTTTTGGGTCTTCCAAGTAAAGGATTATGTTATCCACAAATAATGATAGCTTAACTTCTTCCCTACCTATTCTTATTCTTTTATTTTTCTCTCTTTTCTAATGGCTCTAACTAATGATTCCAGAACTCTATTGAATAGGAGCGATGACAGAGGACATCCTTGTCTTGTACTAGATCTTAGAGTAAAAGATTTTAGTTTTTCCCCATTTAGAATTATGCTAGCCTTTGGGTTGTCATAGATGGCCTTTGTCCAATTGAAGTAGAGGCCTTCTATTCCAATTTTCTGTAGCACTTTGAACATGAATGAGTGTTGGATGTTGTCAAAGGACTTTCTGCATAGATTAAGATGATAATGTGGTTTTTGGAATTGAATTTATTGATATAGTATATTACATTTATAGATTTGCATATATTGAACCGTTCTTGCCTCCCTGGGATGAATCCTGCCTTTTAATGGTGTATAATCTTCTTGATGATTTGCTGTATTCTCTTTGTTAGTATTTTATTGAGAATTTTTGCATCTATGCTCATAAGGGAGATTGGCCTGTAGTTCTCTTCTTTGTTGTGTCTTTCCCTGGTTTTGGTATCAGTATAATACTTGAATTTAGGAACAGTGTTGGGTGGATTTCTTCCTTTCCAATTTCACCAGAGTCTGAAGAGTATGGGGATTACATCTTTTGTAAATTTCTACTGGAATTCAGCTGTGTATCCATTAGGATCCTGACTTTTTTTGTCAGTAGGATTTTTACTATATTTCATATTTTCTTGGTTGGTATTGGGTTATTGAGAGTTGTTATATCTTCATGACTCAGTTTTGGTAATTTGTACCTTTTTAGGAATCTGTCCATTTGTTCTGTATCTTTTATTCTGTAAGAGTGAAGATTCTGAAAGTAGCTCTTGATAATCTTCTAAATTTCTACTGGATCTGTGGTAATTTCACCCTTTTCATTTCTTATTGCTTGTATTTCAATTTTTTCTTTCCTTTTTTGATGAGGTTAGCTAAGGACTCATCAATTTTATTTAATCTTTCAAAGAACCAGCTTTTTGATTAGTTAATTCTTTGAACTGTTTTATTAATCTCAATTGAATTAATTTCTGCTCTATTCTTTATGATTTCTTTCTATATTTGGGCTTTAAGTTTAGTTTGGTATTCCTTTTCTAAATATTGGATGTGCAGCATAAGTTGTTTATTTGTTCCTATTCTGTTTTCCTAATGTGTGAGTTCACAGCTATAAATTCCTATCTGAGAACTGCTTTCATTGAATCCTGTAAATTCCAATAAGTTGTACTTCAATTTTAATTAAATTTTACATATTGTTGAATTTTTTGTTTAATTTCATCTGTTACCCATTGATTGCTGAGCAGGGAGTTGTTCAATTTCTATGTGTTTATAGGATTTTCCTGATTTCTTTTATTATTTATTACCATTTTCATTGCACTGTGGTCTGATAAATATGCATGGGGTAATTTCTGTTTTCTTGCATGTAATTAAGCATGACCTATTGAGTAGTATGTGGTCTATTTTAGAAAAGGACCCATGTGCAGATGAAAAAAATGTGTAGTCATCTGTGGTTGGGTGGAACACTATGTCCACTAAGTTCATTTTTATCCAGCTTTTGTTCAGTTCTGCGACTTTGCTAATTTTTTGTCTGCTTGACCTATGTTTTTAGGATAAAAGGGTGTTAAGGTTTCCTGTTAAATTTTTGATATTTGATATTAGATTTTTAATGTCCATTAAGATTTTACTTATATAGTTGTGTATTTCTGTTTGGTGCATACATATTTATGAATGTTAACTCTCATACTTGAATTTTACCCATAACCAGTGTATAGTGGCCTTCCTTAGTTCTTTCGATTATTCTTTGTTTGAAGGTGAGATTGTCTGATTACAGGATTTGTACCCCTGCTTTTTGCTGAGGTGCAGGGCCATGTAGTATTGTTTCTATCCTTTGACTATCAGTCTTTGAATTTCTTTATGAGTTAAATGTGTTTCTTGTATACAGAATATTGCTGTATTTTGTTTCCTAATCCACTGTGACAGTCTATTTCTTTTATTTGATGAATTGAGTTCATTTACATTGAGTTCATATCCTTCTACTTATATCTGGTGAAGTACTGGATCAATGTTTGATATTTTTCTATCAAGTAGGACAGCAGTTGATACTGTGTCAGTGACCTCACTGTCTCTGCTCTTTTCCTCCTTAGCTCTTTTAATACCTATGTGCTATTTGACTCTATTGAAGTTCTTTTCTTAATCCTTACAATGTTGCTTGTTTGTTGAAATAGATTCTGATAGTACTTATCAGGACATAGGTGGTATTTGAAGCCATGGGAAGGAATACATTTTGTAATAACTGTGCTATTAACCAGAAAAGAGCAAACATAAGGGATTATGTTTGTAGAGATGTGTTTCTAGGGTATGGAGCATTATTAAGAATTTATGAAGACAAAATAAATACATATTGAGTAACTAAATATAATAACTAGATATTCACTCTTATAATGTTATTTTTTCATAATTTGTTTTAACTCCAATGATCATTGCTTCTAAAAGTAAAAACATTTTAACATAAATTAAAATTTGAAAATACATTACATGTATTGTTATCCTCTTGTACTTTTATCAGTATCACTGTATTTCTTAGTAATCTCAATATAGTAGATTTGATGAAGAATGATTAAAGTTGTTTAAAAGGAAGATGGGTTGGTGGTTGTTATGGTTTGTGTCTAGTTGTCCCCCCAAAGGATCATGTAAGTTATGGGGCAGATGCAGCTGGAGGAATAATGAGTGGCTTGAATGGTGGGGCCAGAGGATAGGGCAGAGCTTGAGGAGCCGGGCCAGAGAGGCACAAACCATCAAACTGGCTAGACTGTCCTTTGGGAAGTTAGGTAAAGATGGTCTTACTGGACACAACAGTGCCCCACCCTCTCCTCTAGCGTCTTAAAGTCTCAAGTAACTATGAACTAATTAAATCTTTTCTTCCCTCATTTTGAGAGTCAGGTATTTGTCCCAGCAAGGATGGGGGCCATTGCTGTGGCTGTACCTGACATTGTGGATTACAGGCTTTTGGGAATATCTTATGGGAAGAGGTAGGAAAGGTTCAGAGATGATGCGTACAAGCAAAGTATTGGGACAGCTTCAGCTGTTCTGTTTGGAAGATTCTTGTCAGATCTCAGAACAGAATGCTGGTAGGAAGCCTGACTATAAACACCAAGCTGGGGAGGTTTCTGCTAGGAAGAAGGACTCCATTGGTTGTTGGACTCCAGATCATCTATGTTTCAGCTTGGAAGAAAGTTTGTCTGAATTTTGACTGTATCCAGAGACTTTGCCAGAGACTGGTTTTGAACATGGATGACTGATTAATCTTTCAAAGGAAACCATGAAGCAATCAAATATTGGGCAGTGGCATGGTTATTGTTTGGGGCTTTCGGTCAGATTGATGTTGAGAATGAAGAACAAAGAGCCCAGCAGAATGATTTAAAATATGAATTTAAAGCCGGGCGTGGTGGCGCATGCCTGTAATCCCAAGCACTCGGGAGGCTGAGGCAGGAGGATTGTTGTGAGTTCGAGACCAGCCTGAACTACAAAGTGAGCTTAAGGCCAGCCTGAGCTGCATAGTAAGACCCTGTCTCAAAAAGACAAAAAAATAAATAAATAAATAAATAAAATAAAATATGAATTTGGCCAGAAAGGAAGCTCTAATAGACCTGTGGACTGCAAAGAAAGAGCTGAGATCTCCATTGCCCAGGAGTGACAGGAGAGTGGAAAAGATGTGCTGAGGGCATCACACAAGGTGGCATTGTCTCACCTTTTGCAGCCTCAGAATCACAAGGGTGAGGGACTTTGCTTTGAGAAGAAAGCCACAGAGCCTCATGTTCCAGAGTGTAAGAGGAGCCACACAATGTTTCAGAATTGAGGTGGTGGTTATACCAAATTATAGAATGATTCCAACACAGAGAATTTGTTTCTTGGAATCAGAGTCAGAGTGCTCAGCAATCCAGGTACTTGACCCCTACAGCCAAGAGAGAGAAAAGCATGGCTACTGCTCCAGCTTGCAATAGACCTTGGTATCATCCACGTGGCATTGGTTTTAGGTGCATATAGTATGCAGGAGTTCTGAAGTTAAGAAGGCTCCCACCCAGATTTCAGAAGAAGGCAGTGTTCCCCTGACAAGGCAGTGTGTGAAGCTTTGAGTGAGAAGCCTGTTCAGCGGAAACCCCAGAAATTTGGACAAGCCAGGAATATGGATCATCTAAGGAAAACTGCAAAGAGGGTGAAAAGCCAGCATAAGAGAGAAACCATGGAAGCTACAAACACCGGAAGTTCCATAGACATAGAGCCATATGGAGCTCACAATTTGCCATAGATTGCTTCAGGTGTTCCATATGAATCTATAGGACTTAATGTTTTCCCTATGGAGTTTGGACTTGTTTTGGCCCCAATGGTTGTATCCTGCTGTGTATACCTTTTGGAATGGCAGAGTTCATCTTTTGCTTTTGAATGTTGGATGTATTTAACCTTTCATTCGTATAGGAGGTCATAGTTGAGAGTTTGCCTTGGATCTTGGAGGAGACTTGAGATTTGGATTTTTCAGCAGTGCTGAAACTGTTGGAACTTTGGCAACTCTTAGAGATGGACTAAAGTGCCTTTTTGGTGAGGGGATGTGCATGAGACTTTGGGGGTTCTGGAGCAGAATGTTATGGTTTGTGTATAGTTGTCCCCCCAAAGCCGCATGTAGGTCATGGCGCAGACGCAGCTGGAGGAGCAATCAGTGGTTTGAGAGGCAGAGCCAGAGGACTAGGGTGGAGCTTGGGGCACAAGGCCAGAGAGGCATGAACTGTTAAACTGACAGCCTGTGCTTTCTGAGAGATGTCGAGAGGCTCATCCTGGTCACAGCAGCATCCCAGGCTCTCCTCCAGTATCTTGAAAACTCCAGTAACTACGAGGTAAATAAGTCTTTCCTTCCCTCATTTTCAGTGTCAGGTATTTGTCCCAGCAAAGGAAGAAGAGTAGCTAAGGCAGTGATATAAGTGCCTGCCTGCTAAGTAAGTACACAGGTTATATCCACTATACATGCCATGCCTGCCTCAGAACCCTGAGTGTGCTAAGTGGCCCTGAAACCAGGTGTGGTAGTGCAGGCCTATAATCCTAGCTCTGGGAAGCCTGAGACAAGAGTCTGAGCTGTGTAGTAAGATCCTGTATCAAATAAATAAATAAACAAACTAAAAGTATTCAAAACAAAGAATGAGCAGTAAGCAGCACGTGACATTCAAAATACAATTTTCCAAAATCAAACTTGTGGGATCATTTTCTTTGACATATTAAGAAACACAACACATTCTTAAGACTCATGTTCAGGATTTGTTTTCAGTCTGAGCAGAAGAAGCTGTTTCGTGGATGCTGGCTCAGCCCTAAGGGAAGAAAGGAACCTCCCAAGAGAGAGCGGGTTGTATCAGCACAGCTACTCAGGCGGGAGGCCTGGTAGTCCAAGGCTCTGTGCTCAAGGACTCTGACTCCTTCCGGCTCAGTGTCTGTCTTGCATCTTTCGTACACACCCACAACCATGCTGCGGACCAGCAGACCAAAGAGGATAAGATCTGAAGGAACGCTTGTCTCCTGAGCTGAATTAGGTAAATAATTTGGTGTGGGGGCTTTGATGGGGTTAAGAATGTATACAAAGAAGAGCCATAAAGGAGAAATCCCTCTCCTTGTTACATGGTCCCATTTTCCGGGGTGGCCTGGAACCCCCAGGCACAAGTGATTCTGCTGTCTGTCTTCCTAGTAGCTAGATATAGAATATATTTAAATTGTTAAGCTATTTCCTTTCTCTAGTGGATTTGGCTTTATGAAAGAGAACAAATAAACAGCTTTTGTCACCAGTAATTTAATAGGGGTAAATTTACTGCAGTTTGAAATTAGAAAATTTAATATTATTTTCGTTCTACTCCAGAGTTCCTCTTGACTCTGATCCAGTAACCACCATCATCTCCTTGCCAAGTTGAATGAAGGTTTTTTTTCATTTTTATGTATTTGGTGCAGGGTCTCACTATGCCGCTCAGGGTCCTAGTTATCCTTTTAGTCTCTGTAGCGCCAGGATCACAGGCGTGCGCCACTACAACAGGACTTGGTCACAGGCTCAGCACACCCTGCAGACGGGCCTGGGGTGGCATGTAGTGCCGCGGATGGAAACCTGGTCCCCCTGCTTGCTTAAAGCAGGCGCTTGGTCTACAGAGCTATCTCGCCGGCCCTCAAGTCTAAAGGCTATTTCAAGGAAAAGTTCACTAAAATTTCTGTGGCAAATAAACTCTTCCTAGATAATGTAAATTCAGGTGTAAAAACGTAACTAAACTCCATGAAAGAATTGACAAGTCTACTTTTATATTTTAATATTCAGAATAAACTTAATGATACACTTCTAATTTCAGTAATAAATATGTGTCTTTTGACCATAAAGTTTAACACAAACTTTTCTCTTAGGATTTTCTTTCTATTTTTTTTCTTTTTTTTTAGTTTTAAAGTTCTATTAGTTTTATCATGATGCATTGCAGTGTGGGGAGTGAGTACGTGTCAGAACACATCCTAATTCTTTTATGTTTGTTGCAAATGAACATCATTTTATTGGTAGGATCTCAAGTATTGAAATAATAAAATTTTTTCTTTATGAAAACTCATTGTGCAGTTCAATAAAAGTACAATTTAATCAGTGGGCCATTGTAAGGCAAAATTTAACCCTGTAAAGCGGTGAGACATTATCTGCTAGAGGAGAGTCTCTGGAGTGACAGCTGAGAGACATCTTTACTCTGCTGGAAGACAGCTCACCACATGCTAGTGGCAAGGAGGAGTCTCATTTCAATGCGAGCTGCTGCTTGTACACTTGGCTGCAAAACCTCTGGTCATTTTACTGTCACTTCTCTTCTTTTCCCCAAGCAATGATTTCATACTTATATTTCTTTCTTTATCAATTCCACCTTTCTCTCACAAGACAGTACCACTAGAATTTTTATAAGAAAAATCTACTCACAAAAGAAGAAATACATATAGAATTGTTCAACAACAACTAAAGACAATTGAGTCAGATAGTTAGGGCAAACTGAACGGCATATGCTGCAGGGTACCAATCAGCTTTTCTTCTAGGTGGTTAACAACCTAAGTGCACAGATCAAAATTGGAAAAATAGATGAGCTGCAAGACAAGCCAACATTTTGGTCCAAGTCAGCGAAGACTCAGGACATAGAAGAGCCTGTACTATAACATCGTGAAGCTCAGTTGAGCCCCAAATTTTCTGATCAAGGAGATTATGCATCTACTCACAGAAAGGCTTAATGAAGGGGCAGTGAGATAGCTTAGCAGGCTGAGCACCTGCTTTTTCAAGCAGAGGGACCACGGTTCGATCCTAGGTCAAATATGCCACACCAACCCCGCCCCTGGCCACTGAGACCAGACATGGTGGTGCACCCCTATAATCCCAGCACTTCAGAGGCTGAAACAGGAAGATCACTATGTGTCCAAGTTGCGTACTGAGAACCTGTACCAAATAAATAAAAGGACTTTTTATTTTTAAAAAGAATTCCTACATTAAAAATACATATTGGAAAAGTGAGGAACTAAAGGAAATTGTTTATGGCAAGAATCTCATATATAGAAGATTTTCTCATGCTTACCAAATGCCTCTAGTGCTCACACTTTGAAAAAATAACAATACAGAATTCTATTGTTAAATTTTTCTTCTGGAAAAAAGTATATATTGAAGATTATTATTTCTGTACCACAGATAGAGCTCAGGACCTTATATTTGCTTGCCAGAGGTGTTTGCCAGAGATGTTTGTGCCTCTTGCTATTGAGTCATCTCCTTGACCCTTAAGAACTATTTTGAGAAGACATTAGTATATAATGGACTTTAATTTAACAGATATTTACTAATATTGAGGCATATAATTGGTTTTGCAATATTGAATTCTAAATATTAATTTAAATTGTTTTATAAACTTTTGTATAGTATTATGTTCTTCTCTTTTTATAGACATAAGCCCAGGAAAAGATAATCATAACAAAAATAAAAGTGACAAAAGAAGTAAATGGCCACAAATAAGATCCATCAATCTTTTGTATGTGCATAGAACACCTTGTGTGTAGAACACATTTGCAGTATTGTTTGAAGCCATTTGAATGAGCCTCTTCACATTAATGTAGTTTAAATTTAAAATCAATTTTAATAAAAAGAGTGTTCAATTAAAGTAGGTATAGTGAAGTGTGGTTTTGCATGCCTGTAATCCTAGTTACTTGGAAGACTGTTCCAGGAGGACAGTAAATTCAGATATGCCTGAAAAATTCAGCGAGCCCTCATTTTAATGCAAAATAAAAATTCTAAAATATCACTGAGGACCCAGCTCGGTGGCAGAACACTTAGTTAGCATGCATGATCCTATGGATACAGTCCTCAGTGCCATAACATAGTGGTTTTATGCAAAATATATATGTTGATTTCTACCAATATTTTGAGAGGTAATTGTCAATGTTAAAAGATCTGAATATTGAATATATATATATGAAGACATTTTTCTTTGCTTTTAAAGGTGAAATGGAATATAACAAATATTTTGATTGTGTATATGTATGTTCCAAGAAGGATAATGATTTATGAAAATTCAAGTCACATTAAGTGCAAACATGTCAATTCCAAAAACAAATTAGTTCTAATGGCATTACTTTAAGTGACAAAAGTGTATTATTAATAAAATTAAAGAGTGGGACTCATTTCATCAAGTCAAGTTTAGTGAAGACTACATATCACTAGAGATATGAGGGCAAGTTTATATTCTAACATAAATCTTTTTATATTTTTATAATAATATCTCTATTGAAAGCAGATTTTACCTTTTATGCTTTAGATATAATTTTTACTTTTACTCAAGTAACACATGTCCATTGGAAGTGTTCACAATATTGTAAAAATGTATTTTTTCCCCAAAGTGAGAGTTTGAGATTCCAAAAATTTTATTTTGAGGATTATGTAGAAAAGTAATTTGTCTTGTATTAATTATGAATAGTGAAGCATAAAACAGATTGATTCTTCAGTCATTATGAAAACATAACACCCTTTTTAGCACAAATCTATACATAGCATAGAATGTATGTACATATCATCTGAAATACTCTGCTTTTAGTATAATGTTATTTTATTCTTTTATATCTGGAGTTTTGAAATTGAAACCTCTGAAACAAACTGTTTCTCTTATTTCTCACAAAATTTTACACAGCCCTTATCTTTCACTTCCTTCCGCATACTGTCAGTGCAGTTGACCTCTGAGTTTGGTTGATTAAGGGGGCAGTATGAGGTGGGTATCAGACAAACGTGGCACTTGTAAAGCCACAGCAGCAAGCTGCAAATTGGAAATACACCCCTGGTTATCTTGTGCACAAAAGAGACCCTCGATGTGTGTTCCACGCATCCTCGTAAGCCATTATCACACAGCTGAGATCAGACGACAATGAAAGAACACGTGCTTGATTGTCAGCACGTCAGATGTCCATTATTAAAGACGTGCATTATTAAAGGCATACAAATGTGGAGCGATGAGAGCAAAGGCTCTTGATTCTTTGTTCCATGTGTAAGTGTTTATTTGGCAGAAAAGAATTTGAAGAAGCATAAAAGCATAACTCCCCACCATGGTGTCCTAGGTTTACCCTCTGTTCACTTAATAAAGAGGTTTCTGTTTCCTTTTTCTTACTTAAATAATTAAAATGATTAGGAACTTGTCTTAATTGCTTACTCATTCTTACCAATTTCAGCTGAGAATGCATTTTCATCAGAGTAAATTTCTAATTGTTTTTGACACAACTGGTTTGATGAACCAGGGCTGTTTCTAATTGGCTCTCTCATGTGTATTATGGACAGGAGAACAGTTCTGAATTATAAGATTCATAAACATTACTACCAAAGCAAATTTATCAGTTCCTAAGTTTATTCCAATTATATTATGTATCTTTGAACTAAAACAATGGTTGAATTTCATGGGATAAATGAGTTTATCTCAATGCTTTATAATTATATTTAACACATTACCAATTAATAATTCAAAAGTTTTCAACCAGAATACATAGAAAGTACCACCATGCTGTGACATGCATAGATAGTAAGGCATAATTTATGAAATAAATTTTTAAACTTATTGGAATTTATATAAAATGATATTTTCTTTGACTTTATAAGTATAGTTTTTCTGCACTTACAAAATTTATGATATTGGGTAACATTTTTCTTAAGGATACTTAAAACATGCTTTGGAATACTTTTTTACTTCATATAGTGAATATATTTGCATTCAGTGATGCACACAAAATTTATTTTCAACTTTCTGTTTGAAACAAATTCTTCTTTATAGAAGGGATATATTTTCACTCAATTTTGTATGTAATGATTATTTTTTAAATGTATACAAGTGTTCATCAGCTATTAAAAAAAGAAATGTACAGCTTTTGGTTTCTTTTATCATCTTATTCAACTACTAAAAGTCCTTTAAAGCCAATTGAGATTAACTTACCTTTTTAACTACTTGGCCAAATTATAAATACCAGAACCCTAAATGCTGCAATATTTGTTATGAAATATATTAAGTTGCTAATGTGGAATCTAGCATCAACCAGGATAAGTATTAATCTACAGCTTTGCATTACCACAAAAACACTTCCATTTTTTACCCTGTAATTTGCAGAGTTCTTGTCTGCATGCATTTTTTGAAAATTTATGTATCTGCTACACTGCACAGCTCAGACTCATACGGATCCTCCTGTTTTCAGCCCCCCAGCACTGGGATTACAGGCGTGCCCCACCATGCCCGGTCTCGGCTGCGGCTCTGCGTGTCTGCAGACAGGGTCAGCACAGCATATGGTGCTGGGAGTTGAATCCTAGTTCTCGCAATTACCTAAGCCAGTGATTAGTCTGCTGAGCTACCTTGCCTGCTTCTGCATACATTTTTGCTTCATAGTCAAAAAAAAGTTTGAAATAAGGAAGAAGAGGTAGTGTCAATCTGTGAGAAATTTTCAGCCTGTTTCTCTTTATTATGTGGCCACTCTTGACTGACAGGAATTCTGGGAAAGCAAACATTTAAAAAACAGACAAACATGGGCTATGGAGATGGCTCAGTAGAATAAGTACTTGTCTGGAAAGCACAAGAGCCTGAGTTCAATCCCCGGTTCCAAAAATAAAATAAAATAATAAAAACAAACAAAAGAAACAAGCAAAATTCCCACAACTTTGAAGATATGGTAAACACAGGGAAAATTCTAGTGATACTAAACATTATTTATTGAATTTTAAGTGTCTTTATTTATGAGACTGAAGTAACCATTGTATAATCCACATATGTAATTTTAAGTGATATTTTCATTTTGTCAAGGGTAATCTCTATTCTTGAGGGGACTTATACTTTTAGTTACTAAATGTTTGTGGTACATGGTGTACAGTCAGTTTAGGGACTAAGGAGAGACACATAAAGCAGCTGATATATTTTTTAAATCCTTTCCTATACCACCCCACTACCTTACCCTCTCCTCTGAATCCCCCTTCCCTATTTGAACTTCTGTTGATATTATTAATATTAAATAGTGCTCATGACTTAACAGTGTTTACACCCACTGAGGTTTTTAGGTTCCTGTACCAGGATATGTCTGTTCTTCTAAATTCTTCCCCTCTTTCCTTTCTTCCCACTTTTGCACAGGATGAGGAACTACTAAAACGTGCTTTGGAAAAAAATCGAATTTGCAAAATATGTGTCAGTTGTTATACAACTATAAATTATCTATTACTCTGAATACAGTATGTGCTGTAGCTGAGAAAGTAAAAAGTGGATACTAATAGCTACTTTATATCCAAGATGCTTTTATAAAAATGTTTTTAGTATGCTCCCTTCTTTCTACCTAACATGGTATTGTGTCTACCAAACGCAATCATAGGCAAAATTCCACATCTCAAAAATGAATTTGCTTTTGTGAAATGAAGAACCTATAATTCCTTGTCATAATTACAATGCCATTTCAAATTATTAAAATATTTTTATGATATGTGCAGATATTGATGGGTATGTGGGCAGTGCATGTGCTTTCCTTTGTCGGAAATGGATTTCACCAGGTTTACACTTTTTTTTGTTTTGAAGAATAGATAAAAAAGAGGTTTTATTTTTATACAATGGAATATTACTGAGTTCTAGGAAAAAGTAAACCCAAGGCTTTCATAGGTAAATGCATGCAATTAAAAACCATACTCATAAGTGAAATAAATCAAATCCATATGCATAAATACTACATTGTCTTCCTATTATAAGAACCAGAAAGAGTAAATAAAATCTAAAAGATATATAATTCTGATTCATAAAATTTATTTTTAGCCACTGAAAAATGAAGCCCAAGGGGCTGGCCAAATAGCTCCGCTGATTAAAGGGGCCAGGGGTTTGATCCCAGGCCTGCCATGCCAGCCTTACCCCCACGGCATGCTGAGATGGCTACTGAGACTGGGCATTGTGGTGCTCGCCTTTATTTATTTATCTATTTTGGCAGAACAGGGGATTGAACTCAGGCCTCAGTGCTTGCCAGGCAAGCATTTACTCTACTGAGCCATCTCCCTGGCCCTAAGGTGTCTCCAAAACGAGCATAAGCTTTTGCAAGTCCTACTCTTCAACCCAGTCATAGTGGAGATACAGCCTTTGTGCATCTCACCATGCTGAGCTCTCTGTACCACCAGGAAGGAAACACTGGGGAATCAGTGAGGCAGACAGAGGGAAGCAGAGACGTGTCTTCATTTCACCCTCTTTATCCATCACCCCTTCCTGGGCATGTGGGCCGTTCCTGCAGTGTAGCCATTACATAGTAGACTGCTGTGAGCAAGGGTGTGAGCTATGGAGAGCATGGGAAGAAGCCATGTTCAACATGATCATCTCATCACAGTTTGAAACTATCCAGGGTCACAAAATATGAACTCAAATTTAAATTTATGAAACACATCTTATGAAGTGCTTTCATCTCATATGTGACTTCATCAAAACAAACCAAAAAACTTCAATTTACTTTTATTTTCAAAGAACACAAAATAGAAAAGGAAGGCTCATTGGAAATGGTATAAAATTTCATTGAAAAGTAATAAGGTATTCAACAGTGGCTGCCATACTGCATGATGCCATCTTCAGATTAGTTGTTCAGAGTACCAGATATAAAGCTACAAAGTTGTTTAAAAACAACAACCACAAAAATGTTACAAGAAATTAAAAAATAAAACAAAGAGAATAAATGGAAAAGTATCCCTGGATACTTTTAAACTATGTGATGAAAATGTTCATATTGTATTTAATATGAACTGCTCCATTAAAAAGCCCAGAAGAAACTGCTTTTTTGATTTCTCTTAATTTCTTATATCTTCCCTTTTTTCTTTCTTCTTCCACTTTTGCATGCATATATCTGGTAATATGGATAACTTGTTGGAAGATAGCGCTGTGCATTACAACAAGTCCTGTGAAATTCATATTACTTTGTTAAGTGAAATTCTGTATCACTTGTAATTTTTCTGTTTTAGTACTATTTTGTACTCTCTTAAAAAAGACTAGAAGAAATTTCCAATACAATGATCCAAACTATCCTGCATATACTTAAATATGTCTTTCCTGCTTTGTTTTGTCCTTTTCCTCATCCCCATTTTTTGTTAATATTGAACAAATTCTTTTCCTTTCACAGTATTTATTGTACCTTTCAGATTTACTCTTTCAGGGTCTCACACTAACAAGACCATACAATGTTTGCCAGGTGGGTCTGATTTATTTCACTTAACAATGTAGTCTCTTAGGACAACCTGATAGCTCAATGGACTACAGCGTCTGCTTAGGCAGATGCCAGGACTGGGGCACACTAAGACTGTAATTGAAACTTGGCATGGTGGTGCGCCTGTAATTTCAAGTCAAGGATTGTGATGCCTCCTGCCTTTCCTTTGTTTCCCAGGATTGCTTTTGCTATTTTAGGTCCCTTATGGTTCCAGGTGAATTTTAGGAATTTTTTTTCTAGATCTGTGAGCTATATTAATGGTATTTTAGTTGAGATTGCATTGAGTCTGTGTCATAATTTTGGGAGTATGGCCATTTTCACAATGTTGGTTCCTCCCATCGAGGAACACAGAATATTTTCCCATTTCCTGAAAATTTTAATCCCTTTTATTCAGAGTACTATAATTTTCACTGTAGAAACTTTTTACTTCCTTTGTGATATTGATTCCTAAGTATTTCATTTTTGGGTATTATTGTGAAAGGTGTGGTTTCCATAATTTCTCTCTCAGTGTGTTTGTTGTTGATGCAGAGAAATGCTATTCATTTTCAGGTGTTGACTTTGTATCCTGCTATGATACTGAATTCGGTTACTAAATCTACAAATTTCTTAGTGGAGCTTTTTGGGTCTTCCATGTACAGTATTATGTCATTTGCAATATAATTTTAATTTCACTTCTTTCTTTCAATCATTGTTTGATTTATTTCTTTCTCTTGTCTACTTCTCTGGGTAATTTTTCCAGAACTATACTGAACAAGAGTGTGGACTGTGGGCATCTTTAGTATGATGTTGCTATTGGTTTTTCATAGATGGCTTTTACCAGCTTTAGGTAAAGATAATCTATTCTAATTTTCTATAGGATTTTTTTAATGAATGAGTGCTGGGTTTTATCAAAAGTTTTTCTGCATCTATTGAGAGAATCATGTGATTTTTTTCTCTATCCATATTGATGTGGTATATTATATTTATGTACTGGTATGTATTGAACCATGCCTTCTTTCCTGGCATGAATCCCAATTGGTCATGACATATAATCTTCTTGATGATTTGCTTCATTCTGTTTGCTAGTATCTCACTGAGGATTTTTGCATGTATGTTCATTAGAGAGATTCCATTGTACTTGGATCCTTTTCTAGTTTTAGTATCACAATAATACTTGTTTTCAGGAATGGAAGAATTGCTTTCCTTTCAGTTTCGTTGAAGAGTTTGAGAAGAGTTGACATTAAATATGTTTTCTAAATTTCTAATCCATCAGGACATGAGCTTTTCTCTGTTAGTAAGTCCTCTTATTCCATTTTCAATTTCATTCACTAATATTAGGTTATTCAAGATGCTTACACTTTCTTGATTCAGCTTTGGTAGCTTGTAAGTATCTAGGAATCTGCCTTTTCTTATGCTTTCCATCTCATAAGAGTAAAGATTTTGGGAATATGTATCAATGATCATCTAAATTTCTAGAGTCTGTAGTGATTTCAATCTTTTCATTCCTTGTTACTTGAATTGGAATATTTTCTTTCCTCTTTTTGATAAGGTTGGCTAGGCTTAATAGTTTATCCATTTTATTTGTTCATGAAACAAATCTTTGGCTCATTAATTTTTTATATATTAGGGCTGGCCAAAAAGCTAAGTGGATTAAATCACCTGCTTAAGTAGATGTAGGACCAGGGTTTGAGCCCTGCGTGCCATGCCCCAGTCCCACCCCCAGGGTGTGAGGAGATGGCAATTGAGATGGCCTGGTAGTGCCTGTAGGCTACAGCCAGGAGGATCACTATGAGCTTCATCTGTGTACTTAGACCCTGTAGATCCTATACTAAATACACTAAAATATTTTTTAAAATATCTTTTTACATTATTTTCTTGAACTCCATTGTGTTTATTTTGGCTTTGATATTTGTCACTTCTTGCCTTCTTTTAGCTTTGATCTTTGAGCTTGACTTGTTCTTTTTTCTAATGCCTTAAGATATACCATAGGTTTATTTATTTGAGCTTGATCTGTTTTGTGATATGAAAATTTACTGCTACAAATTTTCCTCTTAAGACATCTTTTATTGCATTCTACAGGTGTCAGTACATTGCATCTGCATTTTCATTTGATTGTAAATACTGTTGAATTTCTTCTTTATTTTTTATTTATTTATTTTTGTATTTTAGGGAAAGTTCTACAGTGTGTTCAGGGTCTCACTACCAGATCAGACTTGTAGTGACCCTCCTATTTATAGCCTCCAAAGAGCTAGGATTACAGGCATGTACCCCACACCCAGTCTCAATTGTTGTCTCAGAGGGCCCTGGGGGTGGGGCCAGCATGGCAGGCCTTGTTTTTATTTTGTCATGGAAGTATCTTACCTCTCCATTAAATTTGATGGATAATGTGGTAGGATACGTCAATCTGGGTTGGAAGTTGCTTTCATGACCTGAAATATCTCACTCCAAACTCTTCATAATTTGATGGTCTGTTTTAAAAAATTTTGTTATTCTGACAGGCTTTTCATTATAGATGACCTGTTTCTTCCATTAGCTTTCAGTATTCTGTACATTTGTTCAATATTTAGGATGTTGATTATTACTTGTCTGGGTGTAGATTTTTGGTTATGGTTAACTGGAGTTCTGTATGCCTCACTTAACTGCATGTCAGTTTCTTTTCCTATGCTTGGGAAATTTTCTGCTACTACTTCTGCAGTCTATGTCATTTGTGTTTGGTCCAGCTGTTTCAGTGACTCCTATATTTTTTTGTATCACCTTGCAGCTGTTGTCTTATTACTTCCTAGTTTCTTGCTGTTTTTAAGAGATCATTCCTCTTGTTTTCACTAGCCAAAGTACTATCTTCAGCATCTGCAAATCTTCTGTTTTTTTCATGCAGCCTTTCTGGCTTTCAAGGGAATTCTTAATGTCTTGCATATTTGTTTGAATCTGTTTTATTCATTATAGTTTGTTTCCTGTATTTTTTATTCAATATTTCCATCATTTTTCCTATGCTCCTATATGTTTTTTTATATGTCTTTTTCAGATTGCTGAGCAATTCTTTCATGACTGTTGCTATTTCCTTTTTTACCTGAAAGATTATTTATAATCTGACTTCCTCCATAGTCTCGTGGAGTTGTTTCTTTCCTTCAGTTATTTCAGAAATTTAGGTATGCACCTTCCGAGTTTTTCTATGACCTTGACTTGTTTTGATATTGCCTTTTGTGCCTTCATTTTCTCAGTTCTGAGGCTTCCAATATCTCCATGACTCAGCAGTGATAGTAGGGGCTGAAGTTCAAGTGAGTAAGGTTCTTGGGAGAGTGGGAAGGAAAAGAGGTGTCACCAGAGCTCCTGCTGTGTGGTATTCAGTGTTTGTGTCCACCTCTCTCGGTGAGGGGAGTCAAGTCTCAGCTCAAGAAGGATCCAGCAATGATGAGGTGGGCTGAAATTCTGTGAGGCTCTCTCGGTGCTGGGTGGGTTCACAGTAGGATACAACAAAGCTCTCAGCAATGATAGGACAGGCAGCTGGAGCACAGCAGAGCTACAGGAACGGTGATGGAGGAGGCGGCAGTAGCAGCTCAGCCAAGCTCTTATTTGGTAGGGGTCTCACTACACAATTCATACTCATAGTAATCCTCCTGTATCAGCCTCTCTAGCCCTGGGATTACAGGCATGCAGCACCACGTTCAGTTTCAGTGGCTGGCTCTGTGCAGGGCTGGCTGTCATTCAGTACTGGGGATCAAAGCTGGGTCCTTGTGCTTGCCAGACAGGGACTTAGCCTGCTGAGCAATCTCCTGGGCCCTGCATTGCTTATCTTACACGAGAAATTCAAAATATAACTAAAGAACAAAATAAAAGATGGATAAATAGGGAATGGGGAGATGGAGCTTTTTCTAAAGAGGAGAATATGAAGAGATACAGGAAGGGGGCAGGAATAAAGAGGAAGAGGATGAAAGAATTGCAAATTCCTCACAAGGATGTAATCCTTAACTACTGCCAACACATATCAATGAAAATAAAGAAAAATCATATGTGGATTTTCTACTTTGGAGAAAATCTTTTTTTGTGGTAAAGACAATACAAAGTTTTTAATATTTTTTCTGGGTTTCTATATGGTTGGTAAGAAGCTCCTCAAGATAAACAAAGGAATGGATTAAAATAGAAAATTATATTCTTAAAGTGGCATCAAATAGGATTACAGTGGGTCTGTGTGTGTCTTATTTCCCATCAGGGCTAGCTGTATCATATTTAGGAAAGCTTTTTGAATCAATATTTTATTTTGAAAATAATTTACAAATTTCAGAAACGGTATTATTTCTGTGGTTGGTCTACTTTAATTTGTTTTTTTTCCCCTCAAAGCATGTTATCAAGATCAACTGAATTACAATCGGGAAAGAAGTGAGAGATCTGTCAATATGCAGCTCTGAGTCACAATCCAGAGTCACTGAAGCAGGACATTTGTGAGGGGCCCGAAAGCATTACGTTTTCCAAGCTTGACAGTTGACATCAACCTGCATTATTTTAGAACTACTATTGTAGAATTCACACCTGCTAAATATATATGCTATGTAATTTTCATTCTAACTCCAGACTCTATATTGAAAATTTTAAAGCAAGTGTGATTGCTTAAAGTGACTAACAATAATAAATGCCCATCGAAAATAAAAATGAGTCCTAAGAAGTGGACACGTCTCCCCTTCCATTATATTCAGGGAACTATGATCCTTATTCTTGATTGTCTGTTTGGCTGGAGTAAGAGAGACCTAGGAGATTGTGGGTATGTCTGTGACAGACATGAATGACAAGCAGGTTTCTAAACTAAGACAGGAATACATGATCTGACTGTTGACACTAGGCAATAAGCTTCCATAAAACAGAAAATAAAACGTAGTTGGTTTGTACCTTAAAGCTGGAATTTGTTTGGTCAGGTGCTGCCTTCATCTATGGTCCTCAGACTTTATCATCTTCAGTCTTTCAGTGTGCCCTTGAGCAGGGTGAATCTACAGGGAGTTCCAGCCCATCAGCCTTGAACTGATGCTACCCATTCAATTGCTCTTATTCTGATGCTTCTGTCGTCTAAGACTGAGCAGCTGCCGAATCCCCTTCCCATTCAGCAGGTGCATGTTGATGGTCCCTGCAGGCTATTTGTCCTCTCCTCCTATAGAATGTGCATGGATTCTGTTGATTTTGTTCCACTAGAGAACTCTAACCAATACAAAATCATTTTATTTTTTAGCACTGAGCAGGGGACTGACCAATTTTTCTTCTATCTTCTTGGGATCTTAGCTGCATTACCATTTGTCACGTAGCAAGTTTGCAACACTGGCCTGACCTAGGGATAAGCTCGATACCCTGCATTCTGAGTGGATCTGATGGGAAAACATTGAGCACAAGCATCCTAAGTTCTGACCTTCTTCATTCATGTGGCCTAGTTAATTGATGTTGCTTTGTGAACACATTGCTAGCCATGATTGAGAGCTAGGAATTTCCTATGGTTTTGTGAGCTGAACTGTACTTATCTTTCTCCCCAGGCTGAAATGTGTATGCAATGGCACTGTGTTATGTCTACACAGTGCTTGATACAACTTCACAAAACACTGTAATATACCTTGATCATCTTTGAGATTGTGGAAAACAGTAGGAAGAAAACTGGGTGCACATTCCAACTAATAATTTACTCATTGGAACAATAAAGCTAAAGGAACACAAGTATTTTCGGGGTTTTCTGAATGGTCCATCATTCTAAGACAGTATCACACAATTAATTAGTAATACTTTCTATAGATTATATGTTTTATAATAAATATACATAATCATATTCCTTTTTCTCACTTCACCTACCAATACATAAACTCTAAGATAACAATTTTTCTGCTCATTAATTCATTTTCTATGTTTACTTACTAGAGTAGAAAGAGCAAAATAGTGAATATTCAACAGATAGCTTGAAAATAAGTGTTCCTGAAAACAATTGCTAAATCTTACCCCAAATAAATTTTAACTTTCTTCTAAAATACATGTGAATTATTTTAAGACTATTAGAATATCTTATTATAAGCACTTCATTTATAAGTTTTAAAATTTATTTTTACTATTTTTTTTTTGGTAGAACCAGGGATTGAACTCAGGCCCTTGTGCTTGCCAGGGAAGTGCTTATTCCACTGAACCATCTCCTTGGCCCCTATTTTTACTATTATTCCCCTCAGGTTGAATATCAGTATCCTTGGAAATAAACTGAATGATGTTCTAGGTACATATCAAGCTCTTCAAGTGTGAGACAAAAGGAATCTTGTCAAAACTTAAGATGTAAATATTTAATTGTGATAATTTTCAACGGGATTCCTAACAGTGTGGATAGGGAAGATAGAAAAAGAAAAAAAGTAAGCCAAATTGCAAATTGCTGTGCAGAGCAGTGTTTTAGTTTGTTGGAAGATATTTTACTTTTTTCATGCCAAAGAAATATGCAATAATGTCTAATGACATTCTATAGTCTATTGTTATTACTGTTATTGTTTTTGGTCTCTTGTGTTTTATGTTATCTTTGCAAGCAATTACATCAACCTATCAAGAACAGTTTAGAGATGGAAAAGCCCTCTATGAGCCAAAATCATTTGAATCACAGAACAAGTCAACACATTCCAACATATATGAGCACATAGGAGCTAAGCGTACATGGCAATGAATCCTAAGCTACGAGCACAAACCATCATTCTAGTCAACACACATCAAATACACAGTGCATCTCAAACATACTCCCATGTATTTGGGTGGCTTTTACACTTTTATTCTATCTTTAACTTCCTTTTTTGTGAATGAAATATATAAGTTAAAATGAAAACTATATGGTAAATAAAAAGACCTTCACAACAATTCAAATGTGTATTGTACTTATTAGTCTATCAATGAAAACAGTTTGACCTTTATCACTTCTCAGTTCGGGTGGACATAGTTCAAACACTACATACGGGGAAAAAACCGACAATAGTGAAATAATTATGTACATGTAACACTGTGTTTAATAACACAAAAACAAACCTAAGTACTGGTTTTAATCAATTTGAAAAATGTATAAATGTGTGAGTGTGCAATTTTATTTATATGTGCTGTGATTGTCAGTGTGCACATATTCATGTGTGTACATGTATGTGTGTCTGTCTGTGTACTTAATGTAACTCCCTACTGCATGAGTCTTCGGATGTTTCAAGGTTTGTGTTTATTTTCTACCAATTTTCCAGTTTCCTTTTTACATAATACTTGCAAACAAACTTTAATCTTGAATAAGAGCACTGCCATTGAAACTGGAAAGTTTCTAACCATCAACATGCACATTCTAATTTGTGAATTATAATAGGGCATGTTTTTAATGGCCTTTTTGGAAAGTCTTAGAGGTCTTCTGCCAAGTGCTTCCTATGTTTTGTTGATTCCATGCTTCAGTAAGAAAGGTACACGTGGATCATCTCTGGCTCATTCTGAGCATAGAAGCATCTACTGCTATGTAGCAAGATCCTTCAAGTACTATGCACTTCTTCAGGCCAAGAATAAGCTATGAAATACAAACAATAATCAGTTTACATAAATCCATGCATCAAACAGGGCAGGTCAGTATGGCATAAGGGACTGTATGGTAGTCTCTCTAAATCTATGCACCATATGTCTATGTACTTATCTTCATACCACTGTCTATAACAATATCTGTATCTATACTCATAAATGATTCTCTAATTCTCTCTCAAAAAGATAAAAAAAAAAGTTGGGACAGTAACAAATCATTTTAACTAATGTTTTTGTTAAGTGATTTTTCATTAATTTTTTTTTTCTTTTCAATCGAATGCTTTGTTACATAAAGAACAGAAGGTCATCTTGCACAGAGTGGATTTGGTGTTGGGGTTTGGAGCATCTTTACTGAACAGGAGTCAACTCATAGTCTACTCCCTTCCTCAGAAACACATTGATGGAGATACAGTAGCACATGTATTTTAGTACTAAAACTTGGCATTTTAGAAGGAGGAAAGATACTGTTACAGAAATTCTGTAAATAACATGAAAGAAATCGTATTGAGAAGAACAAAGAGAGTGCTGAGTGTCTTGACTGATGCTCTTTCCAAGTATTGAAGGAAGTGTCTATTTTCTAGATAAAAAATGAGATTAAAGTGTGGCTCACTCTGACAGAGCAGTACATGGAAATGAAAACATCTCTGTTGTTTAGAATGGATGAGTGCCACCAACACAGTTAGGGGATTAGCTTGCACTTTTCCTCAGTTTGATCTAAAATCAAGCTTTCCAAATGAATACCAGGAATTAGGTTCAAGGAAAAACTTGACTCAGGACATTTAATCTTCTTTTCTTTTTCCAATCTTTTCTGCTGGGGTAGACATTTTTTCTCATAGAGATTGAAGTAAATTGCCAGTTGATTAACACAGTCATGCAGCATTTGCCCCATGCTTCATTTCATTATTTACACAACACAGTAATTAAAATTCAAAGTAACTCTGCTCTCATAATCTAACCAAAGCAGTTTCAAAGGGAAATATAGACACCAGAACCTTGCAACAGTGTTAGGCAAGCAGATTTACTACTAGGTGAACCCCACCACGAAGACCTAGTCACTAAGGAACCTGAAGATTCACCTCTGGCAACCCCGGCAGATGGCATGCTCTGAGGTAGTACCTTGGATATTTTTACCAGCTGTGAATATTTTGAAATATTTGGCATTTTGGGGAAATATAATTAAAAATTTAGATCTCAAATATATCTATATCTCATTTTTACCAGAGTCCTTGATATTTTCTTAATTTATGTTTCTTTCAGTGGTCTAACCCACTTAGCTAGAAATAGCCCACGGCTCATTCATTGCATTATAAAGCCATATGTTTCCCTCCCCAACCCCATATATTTTTATTAGCAGAATCTGATGTAATACACTTCATATACTGTAAAGTATCAAACACATTAAGGTGTAGTAAATTTCAAATGAACTAAAGAACGAGGAAATAAATCATAGGATGATTCATACAGATTTAAATGATTTAAATTAATCATTTCTTGCAGAGAATTAAAAATACACTTTATGTACTGAGTTCTGTACATCTGCATTCAAAGATAATACTGCGGTCTCTCTTCATACGCACTGATTACCAGTAAAGAGGTATTTCCTTTCAGGGAATGATACAGAAATTTTATTCTCTGGATGAAACTATTAGGAATCAATAAAATGCAGAGGAAACTAGCCAATGGTGGAAACTTTCCAGAAATTAGCCTCCCATTTAAAGTGATTTATACTTTTTCTTCAAAACTCCCTGGAGAAACATTTGAATCTAAAAGTAACTAAAGTGAGACCATTTTATCATTTGTAAAATGAGGGGGTTGGATTAGAAGATCAGTTTCATCCTGTCTAAGGAATGTTACCGCATTAATGCCTAATCTCGAGAGGAAGGGAGATGCGGATCAGGATTCCAAACCGTTTTCGGCAGAGGCTGAGTTGCACTAGTGGTGAGTCGTCAGAAGTGTGTCACCCCGCGCAGTGCCCACGGACACTGCATAGAGTGAGTTGTGTAGTACACAGCTTGGTTTCAGAGACTGGGCAAAGTGACCAGGCCACCAGGAAACAAGGAAAGGAGCAGTGAGTGAGTGGGCCCCGGAGGGGCAGAAGGGAGATTGCTATAGCTGCAGAGCAGCGCTATGATTGCTGGCACCAGCAGTGCTGTGATTATATCGGAGCGAGAATATGCAAGAGGGGAAGCCCTCAATTTATCCAATAGGGACTGTTTTGTGGCTTCTGGGTTGGGGTTTGGCCAAGGGAAGTGTTGTGGATGCTTGTGTTATGCTTACTCGTAGTTATCCTTCTTCACTCCCAATGAAAACAAACTACATTTGAAAGAAATCAGCTATTGAACCATGTGTTCCATTTTGATATTCCTTAGATATTAAATAGTGCAAATATTTTTTTTCTCAAAATTTAACCTTTGTCTGTCACTTTGTAGTGCTTTGAAACCATATTAATTTTTTTTTTGGTACTTTTAGTCCAGGATCTACAGAGTCTCACTACACAGATAGGACTCACAGTGATGCTCCTGATTTCAGCCTCCCAAATGCTGGGATTACAGGCATGGGGAGCCATACCTGTTCTCAGTTGCCTGTGCCCCAGTGGTGGGGCTGGCACAGCATGCCAGGAACCAAACCCTGGGACCCGAGTCTGCCTAAGCAGATGGCTCAGTCTGCTGAGCTATCTGACTGGCCCTGGATATTAACTCTCAATTCACTATGGCACATGAAAATAATTTGTATAAAGATAATGAATTACTTTTTGCTCACAAATATGTGGGAATTTACTCGAAAATAAACCACTTATCTATCTCCCCAGCATCTTCAAACATTGGTAGGCGATATTGTGTAAACTACAATCAGATTTTGATGTGGTGAACAGATTTCAGTTTTGCTATGAACATTATGGTTTGTAAACATTATAACTGTTTCACACTAGGAAAGCTCCTTGTAAATATTTTAATGGAGGCCAAATAAACCAAATGGGTTATTTTTATAAGTGTTTTTATATGATTCTGTTATCTTTCTCTTTTTTTATGCATTTGGTACATGGTGTACAGGGTCTCACTACACAGATCAGACTCATAGTGATCCTCCTGTTTTCAGCCTCCCAAGCACAGGTATTACAGGTGTGCACCACAACGGCCAGTCTCAATCGTCTTCTCAGGGTATCCCGGAAGTGAGGCCAGCATGGCAGGGATCAAATCCCTGCCCCTGTGCCTGCCTAAGTGGGCACTTTAGTCCACTGAGCTATCTGGCCTGCCCTCTATTACCTTTCAAAGGTGAAAATAATGTAAACTTCAGGATTCTAGGTATTTGTAGTGGATGATTACCATGGACCAGGACCCTAATCATACAAACATATATTGTCTAATTCAGTCGTAAGAATATTATTCATGAGGATCATAAAATAGCTACCTAACTTTATGGAGAATATATAGATATATAAAATACATAAATATGCTAAAATATATAAATCATTACTTCCATTTTACAGAGATAGAAAGTGAATGTCAGGTATGTGACTTGTCCAAGAAGTTTTACATCTGAAACAGAAAACAAGTGTTGCTTTAAAGCAGTGCTTGTTCATCTGTAATGAAACATACAGTTTAAATAGGGACCTTTCTGCAATCTCTGGTAGGGAATCAATGAGTAATAGAGAGAGGGCTGATTTCATTCTCCTTGACAACCAGAGTCTATGATTTGAACTCTGGAGGGCCTGGGAAAAATAAGAACATCATATGGAGGGCTCAGGAGTATAGCCCAGCAGCATAAGCGCTGCCTGGTAAGTGCAAGTTTTTGAGTTTGATTCTGGTAGTGAAAAAATAAATAAATAAATACAAAGACAAGATGGATACATTTGAATAGTGTCTTACATCATTAGAGAATTCATATGTTAAAAAAAGCACTTGGTATTTTTAGGAACCATGAAATTGTTCTAGGTCCCTCATTAAATGATAGTCATCATATTTCCAATCTCACTTTTGGAATTTCCTTCTTTCATGTCCATTCTGCCCTGCCGACTTTCACTGACGCAACCAGGAAGCTGGTGCTTGGAGTGACTTTTGTCTGTGGTGCTCCCACTCTTTGGGTTTCACCTTCTCCATCATCATATGGCTCAGCACTTGTCACGATAGTGTAAATGACCCTTGTGAAAACTGAGGAACATTCCAAATTGTGACTGCTGCCTGCTATACGATTCCATCACTTTTGCTTTTGTATTTCTTCTCTTATTCTCTTAATATAAATATATATAATACATATATATATATATATGTATGTATGTATTATATATATTTGATTGTTACAGAGCTTCACTATGCAGCTCAGACTCATAGTGATCCTCCTGTTTCCATCCTCCAGTGCTGGCTGATATTACAGTTGTGTTCCCCACACCTGGATGATGCCTAGATTTTATGGCTGGCTCAGCCTACCCTGGGGACAGTGCTGGTGAGGCATATGGTGCCAAGGACTGAACCGTGGTCTCTGAGATTGCTTAAGTTTGCCTAAGCAGGTCCTTTATTCCACTGAGCTATCTCACTGGCCCAAGCTTACTATGTTTTATTATCTATAGTTAACCACTTGTGCCTTCAAGTTAGCAAAAATATTCAAGAAATACAGAACAAAAAGACATGTTCTGTGTTAGAAGGAGTAAAAATGTTGATTCTAGAATTGCTTTAATTTGATTCTACCTCACTAGCAACTGTGCAACAAGAAGACAAAATAATACTAGTCAAATAAGGGTACATTTTGGAGAGGCAATTTGCTGGAGCCCTGAGGTTCCTATGGGTGTTTGGCAGATATTCTGAGTGTAAGTCTTTGACTTTGTTTATCTAGGCCCTAGGCATTTCTTTGCTTGTCTTTGCAGAAAGAGAAGCAAAGGCAGACTTTCTTGAAAAGAGTGAAGTGTCTTGATCGTGATGCTAACTCATGGCACATACAAGACCCCTTTAGGTATATGGCCTCTGGGGGGTCAGGACTGTGGTGAACATGAAGTTCACCATGCCTGTTTTACTACGTGGCATGGAGTTCTTTATCTTTAAACCAGAAGTCTTGTGTGGTGTTCTTCTATCGCTATGAAGTATTCAGTAGGAAAATTTAACTCACAAGTAGGTAAAACCTAAGAATTTTCAGAGTTCCTGACAAATCCATGTGACTGTATCTTATACTTTGATTCTTTCTGAATGCCTCAGCAGGCAACCATAAATGTTGATGTGTATCTTATTTAGACTATGTTCCAAACACATAAATTATGGATGTGAATGCAAGTAGTTTACTTGTGATTAGTAGGAGACAGGCTCTGGTGAACCAAGAAATGAGACAGTGATGAGAACAACTGATAAAGGGTCCAAGGCAAAGCTGGCTATTACTGGAAGGAAACAGATCTTCCTCCCACTGGGAAACATCGGGTAGTCAAGATAAAACACATGTTCTATAGTTATTTTGTCTAAGAACTCAGGAAGATGGGCTGCTTCAGTATTGATTGCTATGAACCTTTGGTTAGGAACAACTTTTGATGCATGTTAAACCCTTGCATTTCCAGGATACTTGACATTTGGGCAGAGTGATCATCAGAAGAAAAGAAATTTACTGTGCATAGAGATGCAGATCCAGGAAACACAGTGAGCCTGTGTCCCCTGAAATCGTAAGGTTAAAGGGATACATCTGGGGAATCAGCTACAGAGCTAAATGGCCCTAGTGAGAGGAAGAAAACAGCTTGTTAAATCACATTACAGGTATGGATTTGCTGTTTTGAACTCCATAGGTTAATGATGTGCAAAGGCAGCACACAGTGCCAACTACCCAACAACATACTGTGTGTTACTATCTATGCATGCTTTAGTTCATCTTTTCTACCATAACATACCAACAGACCTACCACTATGCTGCAGTACTACTTCTATGCCATCAGATCCACTTTGTCACTATGACACACTACAATGTGCAAAAGTACTTTGCAGGAAGAACCAAGTGAAAAAGTGCACATAGCAAGCATGCTGAAGGAGAATTGCCTAATTCTTACTACCTTTCCAGATGCCACCATTCTACAGGAGACCCCAGTGTCACAGGGGTAGCAATTTTCTCACGTCTACCTCTTTCACTGCCTTTGCCCATGTTTCTCTGATTTTATTTTATTTTTTATTTTAGGGAAGGGTCTATAGGGTGTTCAGCACCTCACTACTAAATTAGAGTGAAAGTGGTCCACCTCTTTTCAGCCTCCCAAGAGCTGGGATTATGGGTGTATGCCACCACACCCAGTCTCAGTTGCTGTCTCAGTGCACTCCAGAGGTGGGGCTGGCACAGCAGGCCCAGGGATCAAATCCCCGGCCCCTGCACCTGCTTTTCAGTGCTTTAATCCACTGAGTTATTTGGCCAGCCCTTATCTTTCTCTGATTAACAGTGGGAGTCAAAGATCAGCATAATTGGCCAGGCTTTAGGAATCATTCTTGCATTGTTTACCCTGTGTTAGTCAATGCTTA
Source organism: Ctenomys sociabilis (assembly GCA_004027165.1). NCBI lineage: Eukaryota > Metazoa > Chordata > Mammalia > Rodentia > Ctenomyidae > Ctenomys > Ctenomys sociabilis. The sequence goes on from PVKA01012727.1 coordinate 52,042, forward strand.
ATAGAGGAAAAGCAAGTTTTAAAATATGTAAGAATTTACACAGTTGGTTTGCCACACACCACAGAATCAGATGCAGTGTATTCTCTGGAATTCTGAAGGGTCCAGGTGGAAGCCTGGAGATCATTGAAGGTCCCATGTGAGTCCATATCAGGGGGTCAGTGGGTCTGCAAGAGAAAGCTGAAGCTGATGTCCACAGTGAGGGCAAAGACCAGAGCTCCTCCTAAGGAATAGAAATAAATCTTCTCAGCCACAGCCAGAACTATGCTGATCCAAGTTAGTTAGTTGTTTATTACTCAAGTTGACACAATCAGTTACTGTCACACCACTGACCTTATCTATTATTTTTACATCCTTTCAGTTATTACCAGTGTTTGGCCATCTAGTTTGACAGTAGCTACAACAGAAGTTACACGTCTGAACTTGCCTATTTTAGCCAAAAGAACTTTGAGGATATTATACTTCCCAAACATACAGAAAATGAATCAAATTATCACATGGTCCACACATACTACCATCACAGTACAGAGACCTGCTAAGGTTTTGCACGCTCACTTCAGTTTTAGGCACTGCTTTTCACTCCAGAGTTACATAATGCTCTGTAATCCCAGCACTGGGGAGGCTGAAAACAGGAGGGTCACTATGAGTTTGAGCTGCGTAGTGCGACCCTATACCAAATACACAAAGTTACGCAATACTAGTTTCTTTCCTTGTTACTGAGATGAAGATCCTGAACACCCAAAAGTTAATGGAGGAAGGGCGTATTTCAGTTAGCAGTTCGTAGAAGTTTTAGTCTGTAGTTGGCTATTTCCAAGGCAAAGCAGCATGGCAGAGGATCATTGCAGAAGCAAAACTGTCTATGCCATGGCAGGCAGAAGGGAGCAGGCAGCACACTGCGAGCCTCCCTTTCCCTTAGGTTCTATCCAGGCTACTGGCCTTTGGGAGATGCCACCCACATCGAGGGTGGGCCTTCCTGTTTTCCATATTCAGAACTGTGCTAAGCAAATCAGTGGATTACTTCAGTACTGCACACTCATAATGCCAGCATCACACACCGTAGGCCCACCCAGCCCTGAAAATCCCCACCCATGAGCACCTGATGCTTTGGGAGGACATCTAGACGCAGCCATAAAGCCATAACGGGCCTCTATTTTTCATGGTTCTTCATAGGAGAATGCCATGTTTTCCTGAGAAATCCTCACCATGTGAATAATAAACCTTTTTATATACTCATGGTGAGTTCCTGGCATCCAACTCAATATCCACACCAAAGTTTGAGTTACAAGACAGAGGCCCATCTCCTCTCTATGAAGTGACCAAAATGAAATTTATTTCTATTAGTTTAGCATTAGAAACTGTCATTGTAAGTGTAAGTTGAAGCTGTGGACACAGTGCTACAATTTGATTGTACTGCCACTGCCAACAAACCTTGAGTGTGTCTAGGTCTAGCCACATGTGGTATAAAGACAACATGATTCCTATTAAAGCTCTCAAAGGAATGTTTTTCATGCAAATTGCACATGGTCTTTCTGATATGGTCTGGTAAACTTCATGAAGACAGGAAAAATGTTGTGACCCTTGTTTTGGACTTTCTTTCTCTCTTTTTTGTTTGGTACTGGGAATTGAACTCAGGACCCTGCACTTGCCAGGCAAGCTGGAGTTTCTTTCTGTATTTATATATAAAATTTAAATTTCCAGATTTGGAAACATCTAAAGCAGTAAGCTTCTAATTTTATCTGCTTTTAATTTTGAAAAACATAAAATAAGAAATCTTCAATGGTTTACTATCTCATGGCTCAATATATTTAGTGTATATTCCATGGAAAACTTATTTTCAGAAATATTTCTTTTTAAATTAGATATCTTTTTATTCTTATTTTTGATGTTTCCTAGTACATGTTGGCAATATGTAGTGGTTGCTTTCCATGTTGCCATATACACAACTCATCTTAGCTTCTTTCTCTATCTGCTTCCATTCTTGCCCCCCCCTTTGCCCTCTGTCTCCTGAACCCCTTTTCTTTGAGAAACATCAATGAGTGTTGGACTTTATCAAAAGCTTTTTTTGCATCAATTGAGATGATCATGCGGTTTTTAAATTTTAGTCTATTAATATAGTGTATTACATTTATAGATTTTTGAATATTGAACCATCCTTGTGTCCCTGAGATGATCACTCCCTGCTTTTTATTATCTATAATCTACCTTTTATTTTACTCTTTCTATTTGGATTTCTTAAAGTCATTTAAGAAAATAAAAATTTGAGAGCTACCTAAATAGCTCAGCAGATTAAAAGGCCTAGAAGCAGACCCAGGGGCCAGAGGTTCAATCCCTGGGCCTGTCCTGGAGGCCCCACCCACAGGGCATACTGAGATGGCAATTGAGACTGGGAATGGTGGTATACATCTATAATACCAGCTCTTGGGAAGTTATAAACAGGCTGATCACTGAGAGTCTGATCTAGTAATAAGACCCTGAACACACTGTAGACCCTTCCTAAAATACAGAATAAAATAAAAGATTTTAAAAGGTTTTATCTTTTACCAATTTTTATAAAAGATTTTAATGTTTGTTGAGTCAAAATTATGTTTATTCATTTATTTATTTATGTGGTACTGGAAATTGAACTCAGGACCTTGTGCTTGCCAGGCAAGCACTTATTCTACTGAGCTCTCTCCCCAGTCCCCAAATCATATTTTATTAATGTTTATAAACAGTACCAGTGGAGGCATGTCTGCATAGCACCCTAGTGGTCAAGTCATTTCTGCTGGGCTGGTGCTGTGGTGCAGATATGGTTGTGAGAATTTCAGCCTTAGCACAATCTGGGGGATATTTTTATCTGCATCATCCAAAGATAGTGGATTTTTTTTTTTTTTTTTTTTTTTTTTTTTTTTTTTTTTTTTTTTTTTTTTTTTTTTTTTTTTTTTTTTGTCTTTTTGAGACAGGGTCTCACTATGCAGTTCAGGCTGGCCTTAAGCTCACTTTGTAGCTCAAGCTGGTCTTGAACTCACAACAATCCTACTGTCTCAGCCTCCTGAGTGCTGGGATTACAGGCCTACATCACCATGCCTGGCAAGCAGATTCTTTATATAGGAACCTTGTTAGGAAAAAGTTTATTTAATTTTCAGGAAAGAGTTTCAAATTTCAAACAACAAATTTTAGAACAAGGAGAATTAAAATGGGAGAGAGAACAGTAGCTCTGCTACCTAAGATCATCAACTACAGAAGAGAATTGTGTTCTGTTTGGGGAAAAGTTCCCACAGCAAATGAAGAGAAAAGTCCCTTTTTAAATGCTATCTACTGGTTTGTTTTAATTATTTTTTGTATTATTTCAGAGAAGAATCTACAGGTGTTCAGGTCTGACTACTAGATCAGATTCATGGTGATCCACCTGTTTACAGCCTCCCAAGTACTGAGACAGAGAGTCTCAATTGCTGTCTCAGCGTGCCACAGGGGTAGGACTATCACAGCAGTTCCAGGGATTGAACCCCCAGTCTCTGTGCCTACTTGCAGGCTCTTTAATCTGCTGAGCTAGTTGGCCACACCAGTGCTGTCTAGGGTTTGTGTCCGGATACCAGTGGTGACACCTGAGACATGCACTGTTTTGGCACTGAGGGTGGTAGAGTAACCAGCAACTCCTACAGCACAGCCAACGCTCTTAATTTCTTACACACCCTTATGGACATAGATTTCTTTTGGTTTTGAATAAGAAGCTTGTAATGCAAGAGATATTATCCTTTCCAAAATATTATTGATTTTCTCTATGGTCATCTCTCAATTTCTTCAACAATATTGGACACTATCATTTTTTAAATCATGCAGGTTCTTGCACACACATACATGAGCACGTGAAGCGGCTTGTGCACACAGTTCATTCAAATAATCTCCATATGTGCAATATACTTATCTGTGGCTACTTGCAATATTTTGGATATATGAGAATCTTAACATATATTTGTGTGCTAATATTATGTTGCACAAAGGTAAGCAGATTTAATTGAGTTTTTTTTTTTTTTTTTAGATTTCTTTGGTACAGGGTCTCGCTATGCAGCTCGGATCCCTAGTGATCCTCCTCTCTCAGCCTCTCTAGCGCTGGGATTGCATCAGATTCATGTTGTGTTCCACACTATTATTGAGAAGTATTTTTAAGACTTCTTTTCTCTTAACTATCTGACAAAATGCATAATCTTTTTCTCTTTAGAAGTACAACACAACTCTTGGCACATAACAGGCATTTCACTATTATTTGCCAAACAGAAGTAAAAATGACTTAATCTAGCAATGCATAGCATATTTATGAATTACAGTAGATTAAGTATTGCCATAGAAGTGTAGATCATTTATACTTATTAATTCAAGAAGAAATAATATTATATATGTAGGGGGAAAGCAAAGAAATTTTGAATGAATACTAACTTTTGAAACAATCCCATGTTTCAAGGGATAGACACAGGAGTACATATTTAGTACCAATCAGTGACAAAGAGTTTCTGGAGCAATAATACATGAATGAGGGTCATGTACAGGCCAACAGAAAAATCAGAATGGAAAAAATATTGTGAAATACCAAATATTTTGTAACTGTAACTTTTCGCTTGCCTTTAATGTTTGAACTGTGCTGGAAGAGAAAGTAGGAGGAACTCTTGAAGACATAGGGGTAGGTAAAGAGTTCATGAACAAACATATATTCACACGGGAAGCTCTTGAAAGAATCAACAACTGGGATCAACTCTTCTTAAGGAGCTTCTTCATGTCAAAAGAAATTGTCAACAGAGTGAAAAGACAACCCACAAACTTTGAAAAAATCCTAACTAACAAGCAATCAGACAGAGGTCTACTGTCTAGAATTTATAAAGAACTAAGATATAACAGGGCCCTCAAATTTAAAGACCCAATTCAGAAATGGGCATCTGAGATGAATACACACTTCTCAGAGGACAAAATTAAAGAAGCGAA
>PVKA01012728.1:0-57000 GCA_004027165.1 Ctenomys sociabilis
TATCCAAATTTTTATTGGAGGTTCTTGCCAAGGCTGGCAACTAGGCAGGAAAAAATAAATAAAAGGCATCAGATCAGGAAGGCAAAGCCAGTTCTGATGGCGTACATCTGTAATCCCAGAACTCAGGGGGCTAAGGCAGGAGAATCACTGTGAGTCCAACACCAGCCTGGGCCACAAAGGAGATCAGGGATGGCCTGAACTGTATGGTAAAATTCTGTCTCAAAAAGCTCAACCCCTCCCTCCCTGAAAAAAAAAAAAAAAAAAAAAAAAAAAAAAAACAGGAAGTAAAACTATCTCTATTCATAGATATCATGATCTTACATACAGAAATTCACTACAAACTATAAAGTTCCGCAAAGTTGAAGCATACAGATCAATATACAAAAATCTATTACATTTCTATACATTCACAATGAACCATGAAAAAAAAAATTCAATTACAACATTAAAAAACAAATTTAATGAAAAAAATGACATATCCTCTAAAAACTACAAAATAGTGTTTAAGAAAATTGTAGACCTAACCTGAAAGTCACTGCATGATCATGGAGTAAAAGATGATAATATTTGCTAATTTATGTACAGATTCAACACATTATCAAAATTTCAACAGCCTTTCAACAGTCTCACTACACAGCTCAACACGATCCTCCTGACACAGCTTCCCTAGTGCTGGGATTACAGGCATGCACCACACTTCTGCTTGCAGGGCCAGCACAGCATGAAGTATCAGGGATCGAACCCAGGTCCTTGGGTTTGCCAGACAGGCTATCTCCCCAGTCCTCAACAACATTTTTTTTAAAAAAAAAAAAAGACATGGGTAAACTAAAGTTCATAATGAATGTAAGAAATCTAAAACAGTTAACCATAAGAAGGAACACAACTGAGAAACTCACACTGCCCAACTTCAAACCCTACTACAGAGCTTTCAGAATCAACATAGTGTAGAAATAAATCCACACATTGATGGTCAACTGCTTTTTCAACAAAAAATGTCAAGATCATTCAATGAAAAAGAACAGTACTTTGTTTGTTTGGGTTTTTTTTGTTGCTGTTGTTTTGCTTTTTGGCTGGACCGGGGATTGAACTCAGGCCCTTGCGCTTGTCAGGGAAGCACTTATTCTACTGAGCCATCTCCCTGGCCCAAGAACAGTACTTTATATAAATGATTCTCAGATAGGTGGATATCCACACACAAAAGTATATCTGGATTCCTTCATACAACACAAAAATTAAAACAGAGGAAAGACCTAAATGTAATGGCTAAACTTCTTAGGAAAAAAAATACTGGTGTAAATCTTTGGGTTAAGCAATCTATCTATCTATCTATCTATCTATCTATCTATCTATCTATCTTTTCTTTTCTTTTCTTTTCTTTTCTTTTCTTTTCTTTTCTTTTCTTTTCTTTTCTTTTCTTTTCTTTTCTTTTCTTTCTTTCTTTCTTTCTTTCTTTCTTTCTTTCTTTCTTTCTTTCTTTCTTTCTTTCTTTCTTTTGGTCTTTTTGAGACAGGGTCTCACTATGCAGTTCAGGCTGGCCTTAAGCTCACTTTGTAGCTCAGGCTGGTCTCGAACTCACAACAATCCTCCTGCCTCAGCCTCCCAACTGCTGGGATTACAGGCCTGCGCCACCACGCCCGGCTAACAATGTTTCTTTAAGATGACACAAAGCACACAAAACAAATTAGACTTCACCAAAATTAAAATTTTTCTGCTTTGGAAAACACTGCCAAAAAAAAATGAAAAGTCACAAAATTGGTGAAAATATTTGCAAGCCACATATGTGATAATAAGGCTGTACCCAGAAATGCAAAGAATTCTTCAAATTCAGCGATAAACGACAACTTGATTTAACAATAGGCAAAAGGACAGGCATTTCTCCAAGAAGGCACACAAACACAGAAAGATATGCGATATCATTAGCCATCATGGAATTAACAGCACCACAGTGAGGTGCCATTTCTAATTCCTTTTCTTGGGCACATAGTAAGAGAACGGAAACCATGTGTATCTACACAAAGATTCATCATACATGAAAGTTCTACAGAGTATTCAGGGTCTCATTACTAGATCGGACTCATAGTGATCCACCTATTTACAGCCCCCCAAGAGCTAGGATTACAGATGTGCACCACTGCACCCAGTCTCAGTGCACCCTGGGGGTAAGGCCAGCACAGCAGGCCCAGGGATCGAAGATTGAACCCCTAGCCTAGCTTTAATCCGCTGAGCTATTTGGCTGGCCCTGGCCTTACTTGTTTTGTTATTCTTTTTTTTTTTTTTTTTGCAGAACCGGGGATTGAACTCAGGCCGGTATGCTTGCCAGGGAAGTGCTCATTCCACTGAGCCATCTCCCCAGCCCTTTGGCCTTACTTGTTATAGTCAACAAATGTCCATAAACAGATGAATGGATAAATTACAGAATATGCTTCACAATAAAATATTACTCAGTAATTGAAAATAAAGCACTAATTTGTACTACAACATGAATGTACCTTAAAAATATTGTAAGTAAAAGAATTTAGCCACCAAGGGCCACATACTACAGCATTCTATTTATATGAAATGTCCTGTTGGGCATGGTGGTGCCCATCTTTACTCCCAGAATGGGGGGAGGTGAGGCAAGAAGACTGCTGCACGTTTGAAGGTGGCTTGAACTGTATAGTGAGATCCTGTCCTAAAAACAATATATATATATTTTTTATATATAGGTTTATAACTGGCAAATCCACACATAGAAAGTAGATTAGAGGTTGCCAGGTGGCAGCGGGATAAACACAAAGGTGGAACAGTTTCTTTACAGGTCAATGAAAATATTCTAAAATGCAGAGTGATGGTTGCACAACTCTCCAACCACACTAAAAGTCATTGAACTATACATTAAATATGCAAGCCCCATGTGAATTAGATGAATATGTAAAACTGTAATTTAAAAGATACACTATTTGACTTCCTTGTATTATCCTCTCTGTATTCTTTTAGAATTTACAAACAGACGAGGGTCAAGAGACCAAAGGAATTATAGAGGGAAGGCTAGTCACACATCTCAGCCTGTGTATGTTCTGGAGAAGGCAAGGGTGGTCCCCACTCACCTGCATCGATGGCACATGGGTAATGGTAGCGGTAGGAGCAACCTTTGTTGTAGCAGCCCAGGGTGGCGCCAGCCTCCTGGCAGTGGGAGCATTTCTGAAAGGAAGGAAGAAGCCAGGTTAGTGTGCAAATCCACCATTCCCACAGGCCTTGCCTGGACACCATCAGTCAGACCTCAGCACATCTCTGTGGCTGAGGACTCTGGGGCAGCACGGGTGCTCAGGTGCTGACCACATCACAGGAGCGCTTCAGTAATGCATGTTAAGGATGGGCCTCACAAATGACCTCAGATCAGCTAAGAACACAGACTGGGGACAAAGGGAATGATCTCACAGTGTAGTGAACACATTGGACAACACAGCACCCAGTCCTGCCTCTCGTGTCCTAGGTGTCCATCTACCTTCATGCTCTGCTGGTTATTTCATTATTGCCACTGTGAGCTGCCTGAAGTTCCTGCCTGTGTATTTTTGCTATGCAAATCTGAGGCAGGAGGAGGGGGTTATGGTAGGAACATAAGACAGACAGACAGCTCTTTCAGAATTAAAAGTGAAATGTGGTTTTTAGTTCTTATATTTATAAGATTTTATTTTTATTATGATATTTACCCCAAATGCCCAATACAAGTAATTTCCCTTTTCAGAAAATATGGGTTCCTGTATGCAAGTGGTATTTTTATACATGAATCCTATTTTAAATGCACTAGGAAACCTGCCACAAATCCCTCAGTGAGTGATTATTCTGTAACTGAGATGCTCCTCCTTATATGGATAGGTTTTCTTAAAGTGGGCACACCTCTATCACCTCAAGATGTGGCTGGTCTGAATGCTCATCCTGTAAGCATAGAAAACACATGACATCAACCCCAACTGTATTTGTGAAATTCAACCACATGAGGGCCTGCTGAGGAAGGATGTAGATTCTTCAGGTGGCTGTGGCACATCCAGTAAGGCCAACCAGGAGATACAGACAATGGTTCCTGCTTGCATGAAAAAATAAATATGTTCCCTAAGTGCATTCACCAGAGCTGGCCCAGTCCTTGAACGCCAATACTGAGCTGACACAAGGACCAGGACAGCTGTGGTGATGGACACAGATTTACTCACTGTGGGGATAGGGACCAGATGTCTGCTGCTCCAGAGGGAAGTACCTCAGTCCACGTCACAGTGGAAATAGCCTCCAGACACAAAGGGGGGAGGCAGTGCTATAAAACAAGTCCTACAAGAACTATGCCCTCCACTCAAAAGACCAAGACCGTCCTGAAGGCTAGTAATAAATGCTCAGCATGTGCACTGCCCCCGCACCAGGAAAGCCAAGACCAATTGGCCTGGAGTAAACCAAAGACAGTGAACAGCAGGCTCAGAAGCACTGGCTATCTACCACCTGTGCTTCACAGTGACAACTACCACCAACCTTAGCGAATGACATCTGACCAGTCTGTCTGAGGCCAACTGGAGGCCACCCCTGTGACCTTCTTGTCCTGTAGCAAGCCTGAACATTCAGCTCTCTAGAGGGTTTGCTTCAGGTCCTCCCCACCCTGGGGGTTAATATCAGCAGGTGGTGGCTAGCTAAAAAAGGTTTTGTCAAGCATTTCTGGAAGGAATGCTTACAGGGGAAGAGGGATGAGAGGAAGGTACAGATCATCCTCTTGCTCACCCTCTGTTAAGAGGAGACAACAGCAAATGTGGCAACCGTCCTGTCATCACAAGGGGGTAGCCCTGAAGATGTAGCCAGTCTGCTGGGGGACAACAGAGTGGCAAGATGGAGAGACCCAGACCTATGGTGATACTGCTGAACAGCAGACTAATAACTTCAGGACCACCTAGTAGGGACTTGTTACAGCACAAGACACTTGAAAACAACAAAACGCCACTTTTCTATTTTGTAAACTTGTGTTTAAAGTATGCTAACTGATATAGGAAGGGACTACTGAATAAAGTCAAGTGTGCAGGCTCTGGAACCTAAACGAGCGGCCTCCCATGGTCTAGCTTTCCCTGCCTGGCCAAATCCCTAGCCTCTGTTCCCCATAACTGCACATGTGGGAGTAACAGCACTCACCTCCAGAAATGTTGTGAGGGTTGGCCACATTAATCCAGTTTTAGAATGGTGGCTGCATGGAAAGCATTAGTTATGTGACCTGAGAGGACCACATGCCAGACACAGCTCCAACTCTATACAGCCCCTGTATGAAAAGCAGCCTGCAGAGTGGGCCTTGTCTTGTTACCACCCCAATTTACAGAGCTCTGGAACTAGGCTCTGACTGCCAGTTTCCTCCTGAGTCAATACCTGCATTTCAGTCCCCTGTGGGGCTTCCAAAGCAAACAGCCCAGAGGCTGCACATCTCAGGTTTTTCACAAAGAGAGCGAACTCGCTACTAACCAGGAAATTATATCAATGAAATATCTGTCACTGTTGTGCTTTTTTTTTTTAAAAGAGTTTTGCTCTGCAGTTCAGGCTGACCTTGAACTCACTTTGTAGCCCAGGCTGGCCTCCAACTCACTGATCCTCTTGCCTCAGCCTTCTGAGCAACTCTGGGATTACAGACGCATGCCACCACATCCAACTTTTTTTTTTTAAAGTACTGGTGTCTGAGGGGCCGGGAGATAGCTGAAGTATCTGCCTAATATTGGGGCCTGAACTCAGGGGGTAATGAGCTACATCCTCACCTCTTCTGAGTTTGTTTCTTCTGAAATGAAGTCTTCCTTAGTATCCCCAGCTGGTCTCAAACTTGCAACCTTCCTGCCTCAGTCTCCCTACCTGGCTAATGCTTGCTTCTTTCAGCGAGAAAGTATGGTTAATTTACTAAATTACAGCTACAGGAAAAAGACCCTGCAGGGTGTACTGAGAGCTCAGAGAAAGCACAGTAGAGACAGATTAGATCAAGAGATTCTTTGAATGTGGTCCCTCTGCCAAGCAGCACCCATACCTACTGGAAATGCAGACTCAGCCACACACAGCATGCTGTAACAAGCCATCCATCAAATCTGATGCATAGCACCTTTCACAATCACTGGTCTAATTCAACTCCCTAACTTTTTAGATGCATACAACAGAAACACAGAGAGATAATGACAGGCTAGATTCTAGGTTTCAGAAGACCCATTTAGCACTTTCTCTACTATACTTCTGTCCCTAAAAAGGCAATGTATACATTATGATGTGGAAAGCAGAATTATGATTCCTCTAACAAGGTCCATTTGAATATCCAGGTTGGGGAGATGGAATAAATGCTTCCCTGGGAAGCACAAGGGCCTGAGTTCAATCCCCAGTTCCGTCAAAAAAGAAAAAAGAAGAATCTCCAGAACCTGAGACTTTTCATTCCAAAACTAACTATGCAGATGTGATTAAAGTCCATGCCTCACACTGGGGAGTGCATGCTAGAGTGTTCAAAAGCCAAATCTGACCACAGGAGCACAAAAAAGCAAAGACTTCCCATGAGGGGAGCCTCGAGTCACAGGCTTTAGGAAGCAGGGTTGTAGAGATAGAAGGTGATAACTTTAATGGAGGAAGAGAGAGCCACAAGCCAAGGAGAGTGGGTGGCTGTAGAAGCTGGAAAGACAGGCAAACAGTCTTCCTTGGAGCCATCCAAAAGGAGCCCAGAGAAGCTGACCCCCAGCCCAGTGGGATTTCTTTGAACCTGCAGAACTGGAAGGTATCACTATGTGGTGGCAAATCATGGTGATGACAAGCAAGCTAATACATAGGAATTTCCTAAGAAGTTCATAAGGAGAGAAATGACTATTCATTTTCCTTTACATAGGCCAGTGTAACAAATTTCCCCCTCATGGGAACACCCACAACTTCATGAGGCCAACTATGGCCCTAAATTTTAAAATCTACTTGTGAATCCCCAGGGCCTGGCACACTGTAGGCACTGAAAATGTGGCCTGGGGAGTTAGCTCAGTGGTCTAAGTGCCTGCCTGGCAAGCACAAGGACCCAGGCTTGATCCCTGGTACTGGTACTGCATGCAGTGCCAGCATGATGCTGTGCTGGCCACCAAAACCAGACATGGTGGCCCACGTCTGTAATCCCAGTGCTGGGAAGGCTGAGACAGAAGGATCACTGAGCCTGAGCCATGTAGTGAGACCCTGTACCAAATGAATAAGTAGATAAAAACAAGAGGGCTGATGGAACAAATGCAAGACCTGACACATCCAAGAGTTTGTAGGAAACTAGCGAGGTGACTTCTCAATAAGTTAAAAAGCTGATGCTGATAGAGCTTAGAGAATGTGGAACAAGAAGTACATTTTTGGCCACCAGAAAAAGGTTTTTCCCTCCTAATTATGCCTCCTCTATCTAGGACAGAGCCTCTGCTGTCTTGCTATGTGCTCCTGCTACGTGGCAGCAACATGATCTATTTCTTGATGGTCCTAAGATCATGCACCCTTGCTGCAACTCTTGTATCTTTATCAGCTTTCTTTCAAGAGTACTTCAGAGTGCTGGCTAAAACAATTCACGTTTAGTCCTTGCTTCCTTGGAGCTAGACACTCTCTTCACCCTGCCTTGTGAGGGCTCATGCATCACAGCACTTTGCTGCCCACCGTCCTTACCAGAGGGGCCTGAGCCAGCCCTGGGACCCAGACCACAGCCAACCTTGGAAAACCAGGAATCCCCAGCTCTCTGGATGTCCATTTACTTAGTGCTACTACAGACTCAGCGCATGGGTATAACAGTTACACTTCTGTTTACCGCTGTTCCAGCCAAAACACTAGTACTCTCAGATCCTGAGTTCACTACTGACACATCGTAAGAAACTACAATGATGCCAGTGTTAAGACATAAGCCACCTCAGCAGCATTTGCTGGGGAAAAGCTGATTATGTACTGAAGACTAGAGTTCCACGTTTAATTGGTTGGTCTAATGTTACTATTATCCAGGTTCAAAGCAGTGTAGGGCTTGTGGAAAAGAAGCTGAAGGCATCACATGTGTGAGAATCAAAAGCCATTCTATCTATCTTTAGCAAAACATGGATATTTGCTTTGCTCTCTTCATAAATTTGGGGAAAATAATGAAAACTTTTATAAGCTATCAAGTTATGTAACTGTTAGGTCTTATATAAAGTATGTGAATCCTATCTTTGTAAGTGCTATATCCTTGGCAGTAACAATGTCAAAATCGGATATAATATGTATTAAATAGCCTACAAAGGTAAAATAACTTAAACGTTATATGCTTTCAGGAACTCATTTTTTTCCTCCTAGAATATTACCTGAAACAAGCACCTAAAACTGACACCTTCTGTCATAGCCTTCAACGCTTGTCAGGGAAGCACTTATTCCACTGAGCCATCTCCCCGGCCCCTTCTGCAAGGATTTTACCCTTGTGAGAGAGGGTGGTCAGCTCCTGGCCAAATTGCTCAACATGGTAACTTGTAGCTACTATGTTATTATTCCTTTCAACTGTTTTCTCTCTCAGTTCTTCACTAAACAGGAACCATTTGTCTTTTTCAGACAGGGCTTCCATATACAATTTAGGCTGGCCTTGAACTCAGTTTGTAGCCAAACTGGCCTCAAACTCACAGTGATCCTCCTGCCTCAGCCTTCAAGTGCTGTGACTATAGTTGTGCACCCCCATGCCTGGCAACAGAAACTGCTTCCTAAAGTTTTCTGAAGTACACTACATCCAAAGAAAAGACATAAAGTTAGGACTAAAACTACACACAAATGAAACACAAATATCAGCAACTACCCATAAAGGGCATACTAAGTGCAGCTAGAATGCGAAGAGGTACCCTGCAAGCTCACCTGCTGTGTTCTACAGACAGTGCCTGCCCTGGGTTTTGTGCAGACCAGGCCTGCTGCCTCCATTGGTCTGCTGCCACTGCCCATGGCCACGGAGCTCTCCAGCACCCTCCCTGCTCACTCTGGTTAGAGTAACCTAGAATGATCTGGGGCTTTCAGATGCCCTGCTGAGCCAGAGACTGGAAACCAGAGGCCAAGCAGAGGTGTGTGCTGCTCTAACCACACACCTAAGAGCCGAGCACAGCTCACTCCTTCTGCCTCCTAAGCGCTGTCCACTTCCCATCCTACTAAACCAAGGAAGACACTCACATAAGCTTTTCAAATGCTATTGCTACTTTTCAACATATAGCTGTTCATTTAGATATCCCCCTCACCAAAAAAAAAAAGGGCTCTGCTAAGAAGCATTTCCTTGGCAAGGTTTTCCGAGCTACACTGTAAGTGTAGTACGTGTCTCTGTGCTACATATACACACAGAAAGTGATGCAAACATGGAAGGTCAAGACCTGAGTGCAGCTGCTCTGGCAGCATAGCCTAGCCCCACCCCTGCCTCTATTTCAAGCCAATAGGAGATCTGCTCCCTATTTCCCTGCCTGCTGTCTTGGTACAGGCAGGTCAGCCTGTTTGCAGTTCATAGTGAAGTTATGATGCTTTGAAGCAGTCCAGGGGGCTGGGACGAAAGCAGATTCTTCCCTCATTAACAATGTCCTTCCTTATAGCTATGTACTTCATCAAACAAACAGAGGGCAGCAGAATTTAGATACAACCTTGAGTAAAGTAAGAATACATTTAGCACACACAGGTTTATACGAGTTTTTTTCATTTTATCATTTAGTAAACTAATGAAAAGTTACTAGGCCTAAAATTCAGCTGAAGGAAGATGTCTTTTCCCTAAGAGTCCACTACTTATTCTTCTTGTTATTGCTACTTTATAAATACAGATTTTCACGTGTCAGGTGTGTTAGAAGGAAGGTACATCTGTCTACCTCCACCAGATGTCAAGCAACTACTAGCTAACAAGCAGAAAAGCCAAGGTGGTGCTTCTTTATACTGTTGTGTGTCAGTTTAATTTCTGGAATATGGAGAAAGCATTTTTATGCTTTAAAGCTGTTCCTGAGCTGTTCCTCAGGATGTCTCATCTCCTTTAATATGCCAATTCTAACTCCACAAAATAAAACTGCTCTGCTAAGTTAACAGCATCAAGTTTAAGGTATAATAATCTTTTCTTATTAATTCAATAATTTTTATTGTACATCTGCGTGTAGGGGCCAAAATGAAGATTCAAAGACCACCTAGCATCTGTCTTTAGGGAACTCACAGAAAGCAAAGCCAAACCTGAACTGTGCTGGCTTTAAGCCAGGTCAAGGAGGTCAGAAAAATATTCCTGAGGGAATGTTCCTTAGGCTGGGTTGAGCCAAGTGAGTAAGAGCTCCCTATGGGAGGAACAGCATTTAGGGCAGAGTGATGTCAAGTGTGTTAGACAACACACATGGGATACAGGGGACTCATACCAGGAAACCTAACTCTGAAGAGAGGGCACTGATGTGAAGAATGGGGAGGCAAAGACAGCAGGGGGCAGGTTTAGGAAGGCAGCTAAGGGTCCAGCACCAGCGACGCCAATGTGCACAGGCGGCTGCATCCACTCTGGAGCAGCTTGGGTGTCTAGTGGTGTACACTGAGTGGATGGGGGCCTTTCAGCCTCAGAGCAACAGGATTCCAAGGAGATGGCACACACATAACACGTGCTCTCGATGGTTCTTTCTCTTAGAAACAGTCCATTTCAGAGCAGAATGATCTGGATTTAAAGCAAAATCTTATCTGCAATAGTCAGGAATTACTGACTTAGAATGTGGCAAACAGATGCATTTCAAAGAATTACTTTCAAATGATGCTTTCAGGATCATTAAAGGTAAAGTAAAACTAGGTACTCTTTAGAGAGCATGGAATAGCTCCCTACCTGAAAATATAAGCTTAATATTTTGAATTAAAACTATTTTTCAATTGCCCCAGTTTATGATTCCATATTAACAATATCCTTGTAAGAGAACAGGCTTTATCAAAGTGACCCCAGGATATAACCTAAAACCTGCTTTTTAAAATAAATATCTGGGTAAGCTATCCCTTGCCCCCTGTTTTGTTTCCACTGATGTAGGGGGGTAGGGTCACTTAATAACACTTAATAAGTGTTTTAGTTTATCTGAAGTTTCCTGTATGACCCTTCCTTATACTCAGTGGAACAGCTTTCTTGGTTTCTACCTCAGTACAGGTGGTCTAAAAGCAGGCAAAACATAAAAGAAGAGCAAAAAGCAGGAGTGGGGAGCTGAGCAGACCCAGTAGCTGGGCGGAGGTGGGCAAGGTCAGCTGCTCCAGGAGAAAAAGCAAGCCACAGGGTTGCTGCCTCTCACAGGCTGCAGGAAAAGGCCAATTTCTCCATTTTTCTCAACAGTAAAATGGGGACAGGACCCAGCTAGGGAAAAAACAAGAAGAGAGATCCTTCTGTTATTTAAGGACACGAATGAGGACAAAAATCTGTGAACATGCTTAATAATGAAGGACAAGATCTTTAAAAGAACACTTAGAGCTTCTAACACAAAAACAGAAGGGTTAAAAGCACCAGATGTGTCCTTAATCACTTTTCTACTCATGCTCCCACTGGACTGCTGGCCCCTGGAAATTCCAAGGGCCTCAGGGCTGATTTACAGAAACAGAAAGGCAAGACAGTGCACTCCTCAGGGGTAGGAGCACCCTCACAGGTCAGGCACAGGAGGTAACCACTTATTGCCCCCTCAGCCACCTGTCCTAGTGTGACCATTTTACTGATGCTGAGGTGCCACAAACACAAACAGGTGAGACTATGGGACTGCTACAGTAATTATTCCCACCTCACCCAGGGGAAGGGTCGCAATTATCCATCACCCACAGGTGAATACAACTACAGAAGTGGTAGCACTGATGCTGACCACTCACTAGGGGTTTAAACGCTCCGTAATTTCCTAATGCTAATCTCCTGGGTTTATAGCCTCCAGGTTCAGCAATAATAAATTGGAGGAAACAAAGCAATATAAAACAACTTCCCAAATAAAATGCATCCACTTGTCGCAACTTAAAACCAGTCTTTGCCCCCTTATGGATATTAAAGGCTTGTGCTTATTTCAATTACTTGAGTCTCAGACAAAATGTATACACAGTTGTGGTACTAACAGGTGTGCTCAGAACGCTGCATATTAAAAATGCCAACACAAGGTGTATTTCTCTGGGCTAACCAATCTTACCTATTTCTGACTTCTGCTTTTTATCTTACCAACAGATACATGTATTCCATCAAAATACTAATGAAAGGATTTCTTTTATAACCTGAGTAGAAAACTATGAATCTGCTGAAAACACTGTTATTTTGTCTAGGAGAGTTGTTCAATGGTAACAAAATGGAATTGTGCCCTTTAAGAAGCCTTCAAGAAAGGGCTCAGAGTGCCAGAGCCAAGGACTAGGCTTAAAGTAGCGATCAGCACTTTCCCTCTGAATAGAAGCTGAGAACCTGAGAAAAGGCTGAACCTAGCAGGAGTCCTGCACAGCAGCTCTGTGATGAAGACAGAGAGCTGCCTTTTCTCTAAGGGTAAAGATAAATGCATAGAGACAGTTACAAACACTGATATTTAAGTTGCACAAGATCATATATATATACATACTAACATTTTTATTTTACCCTTTGCTCAAACAATGGATTGTCTGATAAAGAGAAATCATTACATTCTGTGCTTTCTGCATTTAAAACAGCATTATTTTGAAGAAGTTCCCTGCCAGGGCGGTGACCCTGACTATAATCTTGCTCCTTTCCCATCCATGAGCAGCGTCTGTGTGTCCAGAAAGCCAATTATTGAAGTTGCTTATCCCCAAAGCTCTCAGGCTGACATTTGTGTGACTCTAGGAGCAGAGAAAGTGGCTGCCATGACTTGGCTTCTTCAGTATTTCTAATCTGGAGATTTCCCACGGTTCCGCGCAGCTCTGATTCTTCTGCCACAGAGGACCTTGGCTACTATCCCATGGCTGTGGGCCTCAACAAGGACCACAAGGTGACCAAGAATGTAAGCAAGCCGAGGCACAGCCACAATCACAGACATCTCACTAAACACACCAAGTTCATACAGGACATGATCTAGGAGGTATGTGGCTTCACCCCCTATGAGCAGCATGCCCTGGATCTGCTCAAGGTCGTGCCCTCAAGTTCAAGAAAAGGGGGAGACACACATCATTGCCAAGAGGAAGCATGAGGAGCTGGACAACGTGCTGGCCACCATGAGGAAGACAGCTGCCAAGAAGGATTGAGCCCCTCTGGAATAAAGCTTTGCAGAAAAAAAAAAAAAAAAAAAAAAGACTTCTAATCTGTGAAGCCTATACTGAAACTCCACTCTCCAAAAATCATTCCCAATATTTGGCTTCAAGACCCTTTATTTCTACTTCATTTCCTTCTTAAATTTATATTTAAACTCTCCTTTCTAATACAGCTCTGCTTCTAGGCCACCTGATTTCTACAAGTGGCAAGTCCACCACTAGCAGCAGCAAGCCAGATGGGGCCTGAGAAAGGAGCTGCTCTTCTACAGAAGTGTTCCAGAAGAAAGGAACTAATTTTAGCTTAAGATTCTGTGGGTGTAAGGTCTAGACATATCACCTAGGGATGGCCTTGTGACAGCGGGGCCGCATAAAGTGTCACATGGCAGGACAGGGCTCATGCACAGGTGTCTTCAAGTCTCTCATGTTTACCAGGATTCAACCAAAATGGGTCCACCCTGACTACCTAATCCTAATCTTACCTGAAAACCCCACCCCTAAACAATACTGATTCACAGTAAATTCTTACCCTTTTAATACTTTACAATGGGGATTAAATTTTAACACATGAAGTCTTGTGGGCCACTCAGCCATGTCCAAACCACAGTAGATTTTTAAGCTTCTGTCAGTGCAATTACCCATAGGCTCAAAGGTGCCATTTAATGAGGCAAAAGTACAAGGCACACTTACTCAGTACACTTTAGGTTGCTCCTACTCTGGAACCTTGCATTGGAAGGAACAGCTTGGTCCAGATCTCAAACAGCACCAAGGCACCCAAACATATGAGCAGCTGCCCAATGCCGAGTTTACCAGTCCAACCTTAAGAGGAGTGTATCACAGGGGACCCCACCCTGGGAGAGACTGTGTTAGCTCTAAGTTAAAGAACCAAGGTTCAATCCAATACCAGGGGTATGGATATTCTCTTTATTTTTGCTGTATGGGAAGATACTCCATAAGAGGCTAATCTTAATTTTAGTTGGTGAGCAAAATGAAGATTAAGAAATAATACAACCAAGATAAGGAACCTTAAATGATTTCAATGATTCTCCTCCACCTCCAGTTTTTAAGGGTCTACTGACTATCAGAACAGATCTCATTTACCCAACAACCTGATAAGGTAGTTCATTCAATGTCCCAGTTTTCAGGCTAGAAGACTGAGTAGAAAGGCTAAGCGACATTGTAGTTGCCCAAGAACCCAATTTCTAGAAACATGTGGACAAAGGTGAACATGAGATCATGAGCTCTATAATCATTATTCCTTGCAAACAATCTCCTGTGGCATTTTCCAAGACAGTTTCCTCGCTAAGTCCAGGAGCCTCCTGTACCCTCTCCTCCTCCCTCTGGTCCTTGTCTCTGGGGCAGTCTGACAAGGAGTACTGGTCATTTGACGAAAGTTCCACGGGGGTGGGGGGGTGGGGGTGGTGGTGGTGTTCCTTTTGCTTAGAAGAAACAGAAAATGAGATTAGCCAAATTATCAAAATTGTATGCAAATGTACCAATGACTAAGGGACTTCAAATTTAGGAGCTAACAGCTGGTGTTTGCTAATGGCCTGAGAGCCCCTTAAAGGCCTAGTGTAAATGTGGCCACTTCTAGGGCTCCCAAGAGCTAATCTGTAAGGTACTGGACAGTCTCTTAGAACTGAGCAACAGATCCTGTCACTATCACCTTAAATGGAGGTTTTGGTTTTTTTTTTTGTTTTTTTTCCTTTTGAGACAGGGTCTCATTATTGAGTTCAGGCTGGCCTTAAGCTCACTTTGTAGCTCAGGCTGGTCTCGAACTCACAACAACCCTCCTGCCTCAGCCTCCCGAGTGCTGGGATTACAGGCCTGCGCCAC
Organism: Ctenomys sociabilis; assembly: GCA_004027165.1. NCBI lineage: Eukaryota > Metazoa > Chordata > Mammalia > Rodentia > Ctenomyidae > Ctenomys > Ctenomys sociabilis. The sequence continues at coordinate 14,983 of PVKA01012728.1, forward strand.
CACGCCCGGCTAAAAATACATCTTTTTTTTTTTTTTTCCTTTGGAGGAACCAGGGATTGAACTCAGGCCCTTGCGCTTGCCAGGGAAGCGCTTATTCCACTGAGCCAATTCCTGGACCCCAAATGGAGGTTTTGTCCAGAGGGTTAGGGTAGTGTGGGCCTGGAAAAATGCTATGCTGAGTCAGCAACCACTGGGCCAGGCCACTGTGGGAGACATCAGTGAGGAGGGGCTTCTTCAGCACCCCTTAGGACCAGCCCTGAGGAGGTGAGGTCAAAGAAATAGTAGCTTCTATGCTATTAACAAAAATGGTGAACTATGGAGGCCTTGTATGGGCTCCTAGGGCTCTACTATAGGTGCCTATCATGATGCAGGAACATGCCCTCTCTTGAAGAGGACCTGGCCCACAGGCAAAGGAACTAGCTTCTACCTGTGTAGGAGGTGAGGGAGGTGGTGAAACTGGAAGACGAGGGAAGGGGCCCACACTTATGATACTAACTAGCACATTTGTGGTGTGCTGCAAGTTTCAGAGGGTGGGTGCAGATGCAGGAAGGTGTGAATCTTGACATGGGCCCCTTTCTCCTGCCACTCACTTGTAATCTCCCAAGAGGCAAGTGGAAGTATACTGAAGTCTGCGCAGGACAGGCCTCTGAGACCATCCCCATGCCCACTTCCTTTGCCCAAGTTTGTGCCTACATGATGCCCACGGCACTCTTGTAGCACCTGCCCAAGTGCTGACGTAAGCCAGGCTGGAGCTGCACTGAGCTCCAACACATAACAAAACTACACATCAGCAACCCTTCACTCGGCCGAAGATTTAATGTGAGCAAAATCCAACTCATGTCCCCACTAACCTGCCCTTCCTCCAGGATTTTCTGTCTCAAGAAATGCCACTGTGGCTGAGCGTGGTGGCACATACCTGTAATACCAGCACTCAGGAGGCTGAGGCAGGAGGATTGTTGTGAGTTCGAGACCAGCCTGCCTGAGCTACAAAGTGAGCTTAAGGCCTGAATTGCATAGTGAGACCCTGTCTCAAAAACACCAAAAAAAAAAAAAAAAAAAAAAAAAAAAAAAAAAAAAAAAAAAAAAAATGCCACTGTGTTCACACAATTGGGTGAATGGTTTCCACATCTCCAAGCTCACCATCCTCTCTCCCTTTATCTGTCTCTGTCTCACCACTGTCTTCTGTGCCTCAAATCCTCCACTCCTGGCCCTCCCTGTGGTCTACTGCACAGGCTGTCCTTCTGCTTAGAATGCTCTCCAACCCCAGCACTGGCTCCTTCCACCTACCTCACCTTTTCTAGAAAGCTATATTTTACTACTTGTAGATTTGTTCCAGGCACACAGGAGATGTCAACCAGATGCTGGGAGAACACACTGAGTGCACAGTGCTAGGAAAACAGAGCTCCATGATGGATTTGGCATGGCCATACCCAAGTTTCTAGGAAGACCAGTTCAGCATACAAGATGGACTGAAGAGGTGAAACTAAAGGGGGAGGAGATCAATTAAGATGCTGTTCTGAGAAGAAAGACGATGCTTGACCCAAGGGTAACAGTGAAGACAGGAGAGAACCGAGCTGTTCAGGAAATAAAATCACTGGGATATTGTGACTGCCTCTATGAGGGCAACAATGGTGCATGTGATGGCCCCAAAGTTTCTGGTTGGAACAGAGGAAGGCAGGCAACTAGACAGAGGATACTTCATGTCTGCATGTCCTGGTTCAGACTGAGGCCAGGAAGCAGCTGACCAGAGGCACTCTGTGTCCAGAGTGTTCCTGGGTCATGTTCTCACACAGAACATCTTCATCTTTTCCAAGTCCATGTGGTGGTTGTTTTCTAGATGGGCAATTTGGAAATCATGCAACCAAGACACAAGCACCTAAAACACATAAACATAAAACCATGCACAGCTGCCACCTTAGCAAAATCAAAACATCAAGATGTGATGGCACACACATGTAATCCCAGCATTCAGGAAGCTGAGACAGGAGGATCATTGTGAGATCAAGGCCAGTCTGGGCTACATAGTGAAACTCTGTCTCAAACAAATGAACATACACACACACACACACACACACACACACACACACACACACACACACAGAGGCAAAACTTGTAGTGACGGTCTCTGCCATACTGTACCTTGCAAAGAACTGCATGAAGAAGAACTTAAGATTGCCACTGATGGCCCATCTCTCATGCATTTCTGAAACTACAATACAAAGCTATTATTTTTTTTAAAAAAGACCACCTTATTAGTAAAACACATCTTCATATCTCTCTAAAGCTCAGCTCTGTAATCCCAGCACTTGGGAGTCAGAGGAAGGAGGTTTGCCACAGTTTTGAGGCCAGCCTGGTCTACCTACCAAGATTCTGTCTCAAAACAACAACAATAAAAAAACAGCACAGCTCCAGCCTCACTCAGGTTGGCACTTGACCCCCTGCAACACCAGGATGTGGGCAAGGAGGATACAAGGGAATGGTGTAGGGGCCTGTGCTCCTGGTGCCCTGAGGCAGGCAGGTCTGCACTGCTGAAGGACTTGGGAAATGACAAGACTGAGCATTAAGTGCTGGACCAGGTGAAAGTGCTAACAGAAACTGCTGCCCAGAGCCAGGAGCTAGGAGCTGATTTTGAAACCAATGTGTGTTTCATGAATGAAAGGGAAGTGCTGACTGAGGGAAGTATGCAGTCTAAAGCAAACAAACACACTTAAGTTTTGAAGGGCTGTCCTTTCAAAGTATTGATATTATTTTTATTCCTTCAGGGAAAATTCCACCTAGAAATCATTGGAGAAAATCACCTGGCAATTGTTCTACTGCTTATTCTAAACCAATGTTAAGTAATTCTTATATAAAGAAACATAAGTCAGTCTCAAATTTCTGTATGAAACAGATTCAAACTTCACAGATAGTATTAAGGTGTGCAATCCACAGACATACCCCTGAAGCCAGTCACAATGAACTTGCCTGAGATTTGGTGAATGAACACCAACCTTTCCAGGAGCGGCTTGACAAAATAGCTAAGAGCCAAAAAGTGTACTTCTAACACCAGCAACACAGTCAGGCACACGCATCAGGAGGGACTGACCCCCAAGATAGGAGTTAGGTTGTAAATGTGTCATTTAGTGGTCCTTGGTTTTGCATACTTGATTAAATGGAAGTTTGGTTCTTTTTTATAAGCACATTTCTTTTTTTTTTTTTTTTTTTAAAGTATCTTAGGCATAACATGGAATAGGTATTTTCCATCAAGTATTGATATGTTAAACTTTAAGTTCCTACAGAATAAGAAAAAAACTAAACAAATAAAAAATATGAATAAACAATTACTATTTTTACAGATTTAGAAATCTACCCATTACAGCATTGTGGCAGGACAGTCCTGTGTCATTTTTTTTTTTCTTGTCTCTTTTTAAACAAACATTTACTTGAGAGACAGTATGGCAATAATTGGTACATCATGACAAGCAGTACATATTTAGGAGACCAGAAGGACAGGCATTCTAAGCATGACCCTGCTATTACACACTGCTATCTTCAGTGCAGTTGTTTAGTTCACAGGTATCAGCATATACAGTCGGTTGGCGAGAATCCTACCAAATAACTGCCAGGTTCAAAAACCTGCTGATGTTTCTCAGGATCACTGCCTTGCCCATCTTGAGTGTATAAATGTATGACAAAAGTACATTTCTTGACAACAGTGCGCTGCTAGTATTTATTCTCAAAGTAAGTGTCAGCTCTCAAGTGTATCTATACAGCCACTCACTCCAATGATCCTGGCTACTCAGTCAGGGTCTTATCAGGCTATATTTTCTTTTCTTCAGTTTGATTTTGCTGAATGACAGAATACTTATTACTATTATTTTTTGACAGAGTCTCACTATGCAGCTCAAGCTAGCCTTGAACTCACTGTGTAGCCCAGATCTCAAACTCATGGGATCCTTCTGCCTCAGTCTCTCATATGCTGGGATCACTAAATGTGCTGCTACACTCAACCAGAAGACATCTTTACTAAAAACAGTAAAGATAGAATACCAACCCAGGTCAACACCACCCAAGATAATTTATGTTCCTCAAAGTCATTTTAACCAAAAGCCTCTAACAGTTTAGCACACCTCCTCAGACTAAGTTCTCCAACGTAAGTTTATCCTTAGAGTTCTCTGACATCATCTATAGACAGGACACTTTTAAATGGTCAACCAATGCCTTTCTTAAATAGCATTCCTCAAGAGAGGAGTTTGAGCCACCTGAACTTTCCAGATAACTCAGGTTACTGAGACCAGGAGAAACAAGTACTGAATAATAAACCAAAAAAAAAAAAAAAAAAAAAAAAAAAAAAAAAAAAAAAAAAAAAAAAAAAAAAAAAAAAAAAAAAAAAAAAAAAAAAAAAAAAAAAAAAAAAAAAAAAAAAAAAAAAAAAAAAGTAAAATGCCAAATAATAGATGTAAAGCACCAAATAGCAAATAATACCACTAATAAAAAGAAAATAAAAATTTTAAATGTCTAATGTCATTTAGGTTGTAGTAAAGGGTAGGGCTGCAAGACCTTTGGATGATCAAGTCATAAAGTGATCCTTTTCAGGGCCAGGGAGATATATCAGTGGCATAACCAGTTGCCTGGCAAGCGCAAGGACCCAGGTTCGATACCCAGTACCTGCATGCTGTGCCAGCCCTGAAACTGGGTGTGGTGCTGCATGTTTGTAATCCCAGCGATAGGGAGGCTGAGACAGGAGGATCACTATGAGTCCGGGCTGTATATCAAGACCTTGTATCCTCTCCCCACCCCTCCAAAAAAAGAAACTTTTCAGTTAAACCACAAAATAATGTCTACCAAAAAGCACAACAAGTTGTACACATTTTGACCTAGAATTCAAAAGCCAGCAATCTGTCCTCAAACAAAGCTCCATTTACTACAGAAAACAGTAAAGTTAAAAAAAAAAACAGTAAATTAACTAGAAACCACCTCAATGTCCAAAAGTATAAGAATACTTGGATGATGTTGTCCTCATATGAAATTAATATAGAAAAACTTTAAAGATCAGTATGAAAAAGAAAGTTATAAAACTAAGTAAGAAAGCCTGACACCAACTTGCATGTCCAGTGTAATGATGGGTCTGGGTCCTCTCTGGACCGAGAAGTCTAAGGTCCAGAGAGATCTTGAGCACAATGGTTCTCACTTTCGCTGGGCTGCTCTGACATTTAGGTGTATGAGCTAGAATTCATCAAATACATTTAGCAGTCATTATTAGACTATGGCTACTTTATAGTAAAATAAGCAGAAAAACAAAATCTAAAGGAAATCCCAAAGTGCTAGGTTATCAGACTTGAGATTTTCCTTTACAGAAAATCCTATAAAGGATTTTATAGGAAATCCTTTACAGGATTTTCCTTTACAGTCCCATTACTTTACAATATGAAGAAATTACTCTGACATCTTTCCCTGTTTCCTTTCGTGTATGTTTTGAATTCAGAACCTAGGCAAGTACTCTATCACTGACTGTCACCAACTTTTGAGTAGGGTCTTCCTTGGCTGTCCAGGCTGGCTTTGAACTTCTGACACTTGTGGCTCAATCTCCCAAGAAAATGGGTTTACAGGCCTGTGTGCTACCACACTTGGCTCTTATCCCTTTTTAGGGCTATGTGTTTTGCTTTGTTTTAATATGATCTAGATTAAAGAGGAGGGAAGTGAATGGAAAACAGAATTAAGGTATGTTCATGAACAAGTACAAATCCCTATATGAATGTGATTGTTACGTATATTAAGTTAATTTTTTTAAGTGTTCAGGAAGAGCAACATCATAGACTGCATGATTTCCTACTTTTCTTTTAACATGGACTTAAAAGTTTACTAGTTCTAGTTAGGCATGGTGACACATACCTGTCATCCCAGCTCTCAGGGGGCTGAGGCAGGAGTATCACTGTGAGGTCAAGGCCAGTATGAACTACATAGAAAGACTGTGGGGGGGAGGGGGAGCTACTAGTTTTAGATCTACTTGAAAAGCTAAATAAAACTCAGCCCTTATTTTTAAAAAGCTTGTAATAGAATCAGTGCTGACTGACCTACATATGTATATCAGGCTACAGTGGTTCTATATCTAGTATTTCCTTCTGACTCCTACATATCAACTGCAAAGCTCAGTTCTTCTCTTCAATTCCCTCCCTTTACTGTTGGTGTCTGGAACTCCCTTCCCCCACCACTTGCTCCTCAATTAGCTCAGCATCTTCACTGACCACCTCACTTTGCTCTGCCTGTCATGTTTAAACAGCACTTAAGATTCTATCAACTTCAAATGCTAAAACATTTGTCTATTTTTTCCTTTTTTTGTATTTTAGGGAAGAACCTACAGGGTGTTCAGGGTCTCACTATTAGATCACAGTCATAGTGATCTGCCTGTTTACAGCCTCCCAAGAGTTGGGATTACAGGTGCGCACCACCACACCCAGTCCCAATCATCCTCAGCACACCGTGGGTGCAGGGCCAGGATTGAACCCCTGGCCGTGCCCTCATCAGCTCTTGTAAAAAATGAATCCTACAGCTCTCAACTAGTCTGCTTCCTTCCCATCTCTCCCTGATTCTTTCCCGGAACTCTTTTCAGGAAACACAAATCTGATCCATGATTTTCAACTTCAGAAATCATGAGTTGTTTCACAGAACCCATATAATAATAGCCAAATTCTTAAAATATGACAGTCATTTGGAGTTCACATAGTCTTGGTAGGTTAACTAAATCTGATTTTGGGGTGAGGTATAGTACAATAAAGAAGTATCTGTCCATAAACATTCTATGGGTGTGCCATACAAACTCAGAATTCTTAATTGTTCTGGCTATCCCTTACAGTGCTACTATATCAAAAAAACCCGAAAGTTTGCTCAGCTAGGCATGGGGACACCCATCTGCAATCCCAGAGCTCAGGAGAATGGCAGTATGATCCCAGGAGTTCAAGGCCAACGTGGGCTACACAATGTGAGTTTATCTCTCTTCTCTCTCCCTCTCTTCCTCTCACCCCCTTTTTTCTCACCCTGAACACCCCATTTAAAAACTTTATTACCAGGCAGATATTTTACTTTGACCTTAGGTATAACTGCTACCTCACAAGATTAATTCGTTTTTTGGGGGGGTGGGGTAGAACCAAGGATTGAACTCAGGCCCTTGTGCTTGCCAGGAAAGTGCTTAATCTACTGAGCCATCTCCCTGGCCCCAAGATTACTTCTTTTTGGAAAGAGATAGTTCTTGGGATTGAACCTAGGGCCTCAGCAAGTGCTCTGAGCGCTACAGCCCCAGCCTTCAATATGTTTAGTGTGCAAATGAGATTTTAATCCCTCCCTTTTCCCTTTTCCCTTTGCCCCTTTGAAGAATGTAATTCCTCAGAGCACTCATGTTGGCTGATGCTCTCATAAGACAGAGATTAATGCTTTAACTAAAACACCATATACTCTGCTACCCCCCACAGAAGTTTCCAATCAAAATGAGGAGGAAAGTGTTTATGGCCTATGCTAGACACTTTTCTACAAATGAGAGTAAGTTCTGGATATTCCCGGAGAGGCCTGCTAAGTGCACCCGCATGGAAAGTAACTCAAGCTATAGCTACCAGGGGAGCACATGGACAGGAACATATTTTTCAAAAGCAAAGCAGGAAGATCCCAAGCAAAGACGACACCGGCGCAGTCTTATTTCCCTTTATAATTACCTCAACTATTGAAATGTGCCTGCCAAACACTAACCTAAACACTTTTTCAGAGAGTAACTTTTGGGTTTTTTTTTTTTGTCATTCTGGGGATCCAAATGAGGGTTCTAGTTCTAGCACTCTGCCACAGAGCTAAGACCTCAGGCTACCCCACCACCCCACAGCTGTACAACAGCCCAGACGGTAAACAGGATGACTTTTGAGGGCAACTTCACACTGCCTCCTTGTCCTACTTCTTTCCCATAAAGAGGAATATAGCACTACTGAAAACAGAGAGCCAGGGATGCAACACCTGAATAGCAAGTGCGAGGCCGAGTTCGATTCCCCGTACCAAAAATGAAAATAGTAAACATAAGACCAAAAAGGCCATTCAGAGAACTGGTTTGTAGACACAGGCTTTCAAAGTCCCACAGAACTGGCCTTAGATGGGGTGGAGGAGAAAGAACCTCAGTTTTTTAAACAGCATTGTATAAAGAAGGCTGTATCTCCTGGAAAACTCGACATTCTTATGCAGGACCTACATGGGGTGCAAGTCACACAGACCTTCCTTCCAGAACTTGCGCTTCTCCAGACGCAGCCAGCCAGCCAGGCGCATGGAGCTGTTCCTCGGCGCTCTCACTGCAGATTACCAGAGGTTTCCCCATAGGGACTTATTCTTGGTTAAAATGAAAGGAATGCCTACTTTTAGACACACTGGAAATAAATCATTTGGCCCCATACAGCGATCTCTTTAATGTGACTTGTTATCAATATTCTTATTTATGGTCCTGTAGCATTTTCAAAGAACAATCTACTCCTAAAAGTTTTGCTTTAAAAATCAACCTTGATGGGCTGGCAAGATAGCTCAGCAGTCTAAAGCACCTGCTTAGGCAAGCTCTCAGGGATCGCGGTTCAATCCCCAGCACCACATGCCGTGCCAGCCCCTCCCGCAGGGCGGGCTGAGCTGACCCCCCCTCCCCGACAAAAAAAGAATCCGTGATGTGTAATGAGACACTGTAATAAATAAATTTTTAAAAAATCAACCTTGATAATCCCCTAATCTTCCTCTCATCTTATTTTTAAAAAAGGACTTTAGTAAAATCAAAGAGTCCTTGAATTTGTCATAAGTTACTGATTCTGTAAAGTAATATACCAATATAATCCAGAATAAAAATTTCATTTCAAATTTCTTAATTTAGAAAATGAAAATACAGGAAGAAAATGACCTCTTTGTCTGGAAGTTCAGTAACAACTATCATATAGTGAGTGATTCAGAGACTAATGAGATAATTATACAACTTCCTGCTGTACCTGAAAGTCATGGGAACAGACAGATGAACAGGCCCTGTGCCTTTTCCTGAAAGAATACAACCCTGAGAGAATGTGTTATGCAAAAAGCTGAGAAAAAGCTAGTGGAGCTAACAACACGACTGCAGAGAGGGAGCTGGAGGGCCTTGCCTGGCTTCAAGCAGCACAAAGACAGAAAGAACTAGGGAAGCGTTCAGCAGGATGACGGCTTTACAATAAAGTTACGGGAAAGCTAACTTTCTGACACGGCTGTTTTCAAAGTTTTATCTTTGATTTTTTGATGTTTTATGTTTTTAAAAATTCTTTTAAAGAGTACAAAATAGGAAACAGAAAAATTACAAATGATACAGAATTTCACTAAGCAAAATAATATGAATTTCACAGTATTTGTTGTAACGCATAGCACTGTCTTCAAATCAGTTGTTCATATTATCTGATACATGTATGCAGAATTGGAAGAAAAAATATATAAGAAATTAAGAAGAGAAAAAGAAAAAACTGAAAAAAGGAGACAAAACAAATTAAGCATTTACTGCTCCTTTCCACAGAGCAGCAGAAATCTACTACAGTATAGTTGTCTAAATGATCGTACTTATATACACAGATATATCTCTTTCTCCCATCCCCTCTATTCTTCTCAACTTAGTAATTTCTTCCTTTTGAACAGTTATTTTTTCCTTTTTCCCAGTATCTATTATATCTTCAGATTTTATTTTCTTTCAGGTTCTCACACTAAGGAGACAATATGATTTTTGCACATATGGGTCTGACTTATTTCACTTAAGAATACAGGAACTAGCCAGGCGTGGTGGCACAGGCCTGTAATCCCAGCACTTGGGAGGCTGAGGCAGGAGGATTGTTGTGAGTTTGAGACCAGCCTGAGCCACAAAGTGAGCTTAAGGCCAGCTTGAAGTACATAGTGAGACCCTGTCTCAAAAAGACAAAAAAAAAAAAAAAATACAGGAACCAGATGTAGTGGTGCATGCCTATCATCCCAGAACTTGGCAGCTTGAGAGAGAAAGATCACTGTGAGTTTGAGAACAGCCTGGGGGCTATAAAAGTGAGCATAAGTCCAGCCTGCACTGAATAGCAAGACCTTGTCTCAAAGAAAGTCTCTCGGCCTCAAATTTATCCTTTTATACAGCTGAACAATAATCTACTGTGTAAAAACACATCTTTATCTATTCCTCTCCCTTCTGGGTATTTTTCAAGAAGAACTGAAAACATACCATAGCGATATATGTGCTCCCATGTTTATAGCAGCCCAATTTGTCACAGTTAACTCTTGGAAGGAACCCAAATGCCCATCAATTGATATTTTAATTTATAATTTCAAATACACAATGTAACCAGTTTATTACAACATTTTTTTTGCAGGGAGTACCAGGGAACAAACTCAGGACCTTGTGCTTGCCAGGCCACTGATCTATCTCCCCAGAAACTTTTATATTTGTCAAATCATGCTTTTTGTTTTATATTTATGTGTTCAAATCTACAGTAGGAAGTGAACTAAGGAAGACGTCTGTCAGTTAAGACTGGAGGAATATTTAGTATTTAATAATTAGTATTTAACTCATACTAAATATAAACTTCATAATTATTAATATAGTGATTCAAAATTTTAAAAATAAATCTAAATCCTATTCTTTATATATATTTTGGAGATTTAAATTCTTCAAGTGGGTTGGCAAAAACACATTTGGGAGAGGGAGAGGGAGGGAGAGGAGCAGGGCATTGCTGGGACTGCAGCCATGGACCCAGCTCACAGGGTTTAGATGTTTCAGCCACAGGCCACCCTCACCAGAGGTCACCAAGTTACACACAGTCCCACCCAGCAAATAAACAGAGGTCAAAGATGGACAGAAGCAAAGGGAAAAACAAAGAAATGAACAGTTTTACAACTCACACTCAGAAAAAGGAAACTGAGGGCCATTTTAGAAGAACGTTGGCTTTCAGCAATATTCAGACTATGACACAGTAAGAGAAGCCACTGTCTCATGAGGACTTCATATTCTTTTATTATGGTCAAAATGGATTGCTAATGAAATATATGTGGCCTTTTTCTCTCATGATAAGACTGAGAGTATGCTCATTAAGCAAAAGAAAAAACTGAATGCATCTGCTAAAACCCAAGATAAAATTAGACTGAAAGTGACCTCCACAAACCGAAACATTGTTTATTAAATTAGGGCCGAGGAGATGGCTCAGTAGAAAAAGCACTTCCCTGGCAAGCACAAGGACCTGAGTCCAATCTCCAGTTCTTTTTGTTTTATATTTATGTGTTCAAGTCTAAAGTAGGAAGTGAACTTAGCGTGTACCAGTTAAGTCTGGAGGAAGTAATAATTAGTGTTTGATAATTAGTATTTAATAATTAGTGTTTAATAATTAGTATTTAACTCATACTAAAAATAAACTTCACAATTATTAATATAATGATTCAAAATTTTGAGGCAGAGTTCTGGGGAACTGCTCATGCTGGGCATGAACCTGTGATCCTCCTGTTTCAGCCTCATAAATCTGCAGGGTCAAAACAAGGTGACCAGGCATGACAACAGCACCCATCTACAAAAAAAACATCCAAAATAAAAAAATTTTTATTAAGTTAAATGAGGCAGACTGGGCGTGGTGGCGTGCACCTGTAATCCCAGCACTTGGGAGGCTGAGAACAGGATCACTATGAGTGGGATCTACATAGTGAGACCCGGTATCACCTGTACTAAATGCAAAAATAAAATAATTAATTAAATAAAGCAAGTAAGTGAAACTTAAAAATTTTTTGCATGCACTTATAAAAGAGAAGGTTAGGCTGGTGAGATCCCTCTGCCCAGCAAGTGCACCTGAGTTCAATCCCTGGAGCCACAAAAAAGAAGAAAAGAAGAGAGAAAGCTAGGAGCATAGCTCAGCGAGGGAGCTCTGGGGTTCATTTTCCATCACTGCAAAATGCCAAACAAGGTGACCAGGCATGACGACAGCACCCATCTACAAATGCAGCTCTAAGAGGCTGAAACAGGAGGATCACAGGCTCATACCCACTATGAGCAGTTCCCCAGGACTCTGCCTCAAAAAATAAAAGAGCTGGGGATAGAAACTCAATGCAAAGACCTCAAGCTCAATCCCCAGTATCATGGGGGGAGGTTGTGGTGGTGAGGGGACACAAACTAGATAAATAGGGATCTTGTAGTCATAATAAAATATCATCTTAAAGAGTCAAAAAGCATGACTTTAAGCACCAATTTTAAAATCATAGGGCTACACTAACTGGGCACAGACATTAAAGGCAACAAGTTGTCTTTTATTCTGAGGGCAAATGAATGGTATGGTCTCCTCTCTTATTTTACTGGATGACTTGCAAGAATAAAACAGATGTGGAAGTGTTTTTGAAAAAGTTCAAAATACAAACTAGCATTCCATTCTTTTTTTGATACTGGGAATTGAACTCAGGACCTTTTGCTTGCCAGGCAGGTGCGGTACCACTGATCTATGTACTGGCCCTTAACATTCCATTCTCTTTTTTTTTTTTTTTTTTTTGGCAGAACCAGGGATTGAACTCAGGCCCTTGCACTTCCCAGGGAAGCACTTATTCCACTGAGCCATCTCCCCAGCCTTTCTTTTTTTGCATTCCACTATGACGTGAAACAGAAATTTAACAGAAGAGAAAGTCAGGAAGTGAGTTTTCACTGCAGCGTTGGATGCAATATCAGACTTGAGACTGAGCAACTCATGAGGCAGCAGAAGAGCCCAAACTCCAGGTTTGGAATATCTACAGACAGCCATGCAAGTCACAACCACCTACTCATATACTTTCCACCTCAAACGGAGCACACCAACTTTTTTTTTATTTAGAGGAAATGATTAATGGGAAGCACTCATCTAGCTTTTTAAAAGAAAATACTGTTACTTTAACCATTCAGTTACTGAAAGCAGTGGAGGGCAGGGGATGGATTTAAAAAAGTGACCTCATTTATGCTCTTTGGTGTATCCGTTCCAACTGCAACATTCCAGATTTTATTTTGAGATCATCTGACAAGCAGTAGACTAAATAGTCACTTTCTAAAGAAACACATTCCTATCAGTCATTCTAAGAGGCATATTCTAGAAGGCACTGTGACCTTATGGGACTGCAGCAATGCAGGGTGCCTTTTGCTTTCCAAAAGGGTCATGCACGCAGCCTAGGGATTTGCTGGCCAGGATTTAGACTGACTTCTTTACACACAGACATTTCACTTAGAAGTGTTACCAATATTGGATGCTTAAAGAAAGCATTTGATGATGGTCATATACCCCAAAAGACAACAAGTAACAGGCAACTTTTCAGAGAAGTTGGCAAACAACCCATAAACTTGGGCATGATGATTAACGAGTTGTTGAGAGCTCTAATTTGATGATTCAATATACTTTAGGTTCCTAAAATATCATGCCCCTTTAGAACCCTACTTTTAAAAACATCACTGTATCTAAACTTATTAGCAAGATTCAATCTTTTTTTTAACACTGATGATGATGTAAAAGAAGAATAAGAGCATGAGGGAAGTCTGAGGTAGGTGTTAAGGGCAAGCCCCTTGTGTAACTGTATTAGACTGTTCTAACTTAAGTGTATTTATAATTTAGGTTTTGCTTTTCCTGTGGTATTGAGGGGATTAAACCCAGGGCCTCACACACAGGTGAGGCAGATGCTCCAAAGCTGGGTGTGCTGGTACACACCTGTAATGCCAGTAGAAGCCAGAGGACTACTGAGGCCAGCCTGGGCTATATAGTAAGTTCAAGACTAGCCTAAACTACATAGTGAGATCCTATCTTGAAAAAACAAACAAAAACCGAAAAAAAAACTGTTCCAACATCGCCTATTAAATATATTTTCTTACTTTTAGTACCTTCTTTTTATTCTTGTTCCTTTTTTTTTTTTTTTTTTTTTGTATTTTAAGGAAGGGTCTACAGGGTGTTAAGGACCTTACTACTAGATTGGACTCATAGTGATCCGCCTGATTACAGCCTCCCAAGAGCTGGGATTATAGACTTGCGCCACCACACACAATCTCAACTGCTATCTTAGTGGGCCCCGGGGGGGGGGGCCAGCATGGCAGGTCCAGGGATCAAAACCCTGGCCCCTCCGCCTGCTTGCAGGTGCTTTAATCTGCTGAGCTACTTGGCAGGCCCCACCTTGTTTTTAATTCTATGGACAATGCAATAATAAAATCCAGTATGTGGGTGAGAGAGATGGTTGAGATAAGGTATCCAGGAAAACTGATCCTGCTTGATAAAATGTTTGTGAACTATGTCTGGTCATTTATATGCATAACAAAATTTATGTATGCATGTATGTATATATGTATTTACTATCTCCCTATGTAGTTCAGGTTGGTCTCAAACTGATAGTGATCCTCTTGTCTCTGTCACCTGAGCTCTAGCATGACAAGTATAGTAAGCTTTAAATATAAAAACACAGAAAACCCTCATCTAATTAAATATCGTAGACTGAAAATACATTTATCCATCTGTTCCATTCCTACAAAACAATGAAAAACTTGCAAGACTCGTGAGAATATGAATAATGGGAGAAGAGGTATCCAGATGGAAATAGGATAGATTAAAAGAGCATGTGGTTCAAGGGAGCTGAAAGGAAACAGTGGAAGGACCACTACAAAGCCAGCTACATTAGGGCACAGAATTGGGGGGAGGAGTCCTCAGAAGTCAGATCTTTAATTCAACCCAACTTAACCAGATAACTGTCCCCACCAAGGTGGCATGGGGCTTACTGAAAACAAAAAACACATCTCTACCCCCACAGCTCTACTACCCTACCCTCTTCCTTCACCTGGCTCTTAGGGTAATGACAGCCAAGCTTATACAGTGAAACAGGAGCTCTCAAGATTTTTCTCCAGGAAACTGATCTCAGAGAACAGAGAAAAACCTTACAGATCCTGACGGCTGCCTCCCACAGAGAGAACCATACAGTAATATGCCTTGTACATACTGCTAACAGCTTCAAATAGTTTTTTAAAGCTATAAGTGAATGGTCAAGGATATGGCATTTGAAGAACATCTAACAAAAAAGAGTAAATAGGAAACAAATGTGTTCAAAAAGAGAAACTACTGAAACCATAAAGCAAGTCTGTGCTTTTTAAAAAATCAGTATATTAAGAGAAAGAAAAAATAAGATACATAAACAGCTACACTCTCTTAATTTACTGATAAGAGACATATGCTATAATAATGTCTGTATGATATCATGTATGCACCTTCTATGATACCAAAACATTATGAAAAGTTTGCAGTGTATTAATTTATCAAATCCATCTTGTCAATGTATCTTAAAACTGTCTCATTGATATTTGTACTTCGATAAAATAAAATTAAAAAAAAGAAAAAAGTTCTTCAAAATGTCACAATTAAAACAGGTGAGAGGTTAGATGATAAAGCTGAAAAAAAAAGCGGAGAAATCCAAACAAAAAGACAAAGAGAAGGCAGAACTAAGACCAAAAAGGCAAAGAAAGAACCGATCCACAGGGTCCACCAACAGGCTACGTGACAGCAGAGTGGAGGGAATCACATTGTCCAAGAAACAGCAGGGAGCTGATGTGGTACTCACACCTCCTGCTACCACTACTGCTCAGGAGGCCAAGGCAGGAGGGCTGTGAGTGTGAGGTCAGCCTGGACTACACAGTGATGGCCTGTCATAAAAAAATAAAAAACACAGGACAAATATCCTGAAAGATACAAGTGTACAAGGGAAGCCCCTCACGTAGTTGGCAGCATAATGAATGAAGAGACTTACTCAAGGAGATCTCAAAACCCTAGGTGAGAAATGAGAAAATCTATAAAGCTCCAGAAGAGAAAAACAAAACACATGCACCTATCGATGGGACAGCTCTAATCCTATCACCCACAATAGTGGAAGCTACAGGACAGACAAGTCAGATACAAGGAATCCAAAGTAGGGAGAGAAAGTTACTTCAAATCTCAAATTCTAGCTGCAGGTGTAGCAGAACACCTGGCTAGCACGTGCAAGGCAGCCCTGGGTTCAATGCCCTGCACAGGAAAAAAATAAAAGAAGCCCACAGAGGATGGGATAAAGACATATCTAGAGACAAGAGTTCAACACATCAGCCAGGACCTTTCTCAGCAACTACCAAGAAATCCCACATTCACTCCTCTGCATGAAGACCCACTTAAGAAAGTGGAAGTCATGAGAACAGGAGACAGTATTCAATACCAAAGCAAGCAATGATGACCGAACTCCCCAGCATCAGAGTTGTGAAGCACACCTGTAACCCCAGCTCTTGGGAGGCCGGGGTAAGAATACAAGTTTAAGTGTAGCCTGAGTAACTTAGCATCTTAATGAGACCCTCTCTCCAAATAAAACATTTTTTTAAAAGGCTAGAAATGTAGCTCAGTGCCAAGGCCCCTGGTTCAATTCCTAGTGTCAAAAAAAAAAAAAAAAAAAAAAAAACCACTCATGAAGAAAAGCTTAAAAACTAAATACCCAAGCTAGAAAATGGATTAGAAAGACATAGTTCAAAAAAATAAAATACAAATGAAAACATGAAATAATAAGCCTAGGGCAATGAAACATTCTAAAAATTATCATGTATTTTGTAATAAAGAGGTTGAAAAGTGAAAACTGATTTTTTAGAAGAAAAATCAGTTAACAAAAGGCAATAAAAGGTTATTACTCAGAAACAAAAAGAAGAAAAACAGCAGAGGTGGTGGCTTCAGAAAGTCACACTGCACAAGCAATATTCCTGGGAGGGCATGCAGGTTTGAGAGAAGCAAAGCAGAGACCCTGGTCTGCTAAAACATTTTGTAGGTAGTGGCTTGGCTGTAACCTATGGACATGCATTACTGATGAAACTAAAAGTTAAACAACCTAACTATTTGCTTTAATTTCTGTCCACCACTCAGTCCTAGGAGCTTGTGACACAAGAATATTGCTGGAAGAAATAGAACCAAAATGAAGTAACAAAACCTCTGACCTGGCTGGGGCCTCTCCTACTCACCATCTCTCTGGCTATTTCCAGCGCTTCCTGCAGGCCATAGAGCCTGCCACAGACCAGGTAGATTCCATTGGCCCAGAGAATACAACCCTCGTGGACCCAAAATTCGTTGCTGTCAAGAGGTAGTTCAGGGATTTGTAACTCCAGCTCGGGGCCACCTTCTGAAGTGGTGGGCATGGAGGGCTTTGTGTCCAAAACAGTCTTTTCACTGCTGCCCTCAGTGGCTGCTTTTTTACAAGGGAGTCCCCTGGACAGTGACCGAGGGCCTCCGCCACAGTCTTCCGAGCGGTGGCGCCGCTTGAATCTGGGGTGTGCGGCCAGACTCCTCTGTTCCTTCTGCTGCTGCTGTTCCTCCTCCTCCTCAGTGTCCGTCTTGGAGCCATTTGAAGCACTTTTGTGCCGTACCTTGACTTTGCTCTGCATTTCTGTGGCCCTCTTAGGAGGCAGATTCTTCGGGAGAGTGGCTGCATAATCTTGGGGGTAAAAAGGTCCAAAGAGGTCACCCATGTTCCGGTAGCTGGCCCACTTGCCACACAGACAGCAAACCAGGTGCCCCATAACAGATGACTCTGTCACCACGGGCCCTTGCAGCATAAAGGAAGAAGCTGGGAGCACCTTGCTTTCGGTGCTGCTGGGGGGAGGGGTCAGGGACCTCTGACCTTTCCGGCCCCTCACCAATTTGGTCTGTTCTTCTTCTTCAGCATTGATGATTGTACAAACGGCTCCAAGTTCACACTTATTTACAACATGAATATAAGGGAAAAAAGACTTGTTCTTGGCATCAGTTTTATCCAGTGGCTGGGTGGCATACTTTAGCTTGATCTCAGGCTCCTGGGGTTCTACGATGGGAACTGCTTGTTTGGTTTTCCTTTTCCTTGGCTGAGCCCCAGGCTTTCTTCTCTCTCTCCTCTGCCTCTGTTTTTTTGGCTTTGGCTCTCCATCTGCAGAACCTTCTGGTATCTGAGGTGGCTGGGGAGGCGGGGGTGGTGGCTGTTGCTGTTTCTTTTGCTTATTCACACTACCAATGGGTCTCCCCTTCTTCTTTCCTGATGGGAAATATCCCTTTGGGGGAAAACTCTCTTGTTTGGGTGAAACAGTCACTGTCTCATTCTCCTTCTCTTCAGCCTTGGGGTTTGCCTCAGGGGCTAATATGCCCACTGGAGCTACATTCTTTGACTCAGAAAAGATTAAAGGTGCTGCACCACCCAGGGAGCCATCTGGTCTCCCTTGATTACTGCCAGGCTTCTGTGAGGTTGAGGATGTCATGGCACCTGGGGCTTCCTTCCCAGGAGCTGTGTCTGTGTGTGTGTCTGCCTTTGCTTTGTCATCCCCACTGCCACGCCACTCTTCTGCAGACCGAGCTAGAGGCTTCTCAGTGTTAGACTCCTGGCTAGTTGGACCCACTAGGTCAGACACCACATCACCTTTTCTCTTCTCCATCTCTGCCTCCTGAGCAGCCACTGTCCCACTCTCAGGAGGACCACTCTTCAGAGACAGTATATCATCCAGTGTCACGGTGTCTCCCCCAGCCTCAGTGGTGTTTGCAGATGCACTCCTCCTGATATTTGGGGATGTGATCTTCTGAACTATAGCTTCCAGCTTCAATCCCCGTCCTTTCCGTGGGGGAAGTATTTTGGTCTTAGCAGGGCTTGTGAGGGTAACAGCAGGGCAATTTCTATTATCTGGGCTTGGAAGGTCCTTGGAAGAATCTCTCTTAGGAATAGACTTGATATCCTGACTGTGAGAAAGATGGGCATAGGAATTGAATGCTTTATCAGTGCCTTCCTTTGATGGGTGAAGGAGGCGCCCTTTATCCTCAGTGTTACTGTTCTTTACATCTTGTGACTGTCTCTTACTGGGAATGGGAGAGATAAAAGAACGGACACGCCTCCGCATGATTAAGGGGTTTTGAGAAGAATGATCCTCTTGGCCAGGAAGCCTGAGCATTACATTACTAGGCTTTGATGACTGTGTAGATTCAGCTAAGCCATGCCCATCTGTTTCATGGGGTGGTCCATACCGTTTTTGACTGGACATTCCTGGAGGACCACTGCTTTTGGCTGGAGAAGTTTGTCGAGACAGATCCCAACAAGACTCTTGTAACTTCTGGGAGCCATGCTTCAGTTCCATGCCTTTATTAGGCAGACCATCACTGGACATGAGGCAGCGCCCAGCCTCCTGCATGCCAGGGTCATGGTAAGTGCCAACTGGTGGGCCATACATCATACCATCTTTGTCATTTTTCAGAGGGCTCCGTACTCTGTCGAGAAACTGCTGCTGTCGTGGGCTCTTCCGAGGTCCCTCCTGCCTATGCTGTGCGGCAGCAATTACTCCCTGAGCAGAACTGCTGCTCCAGTCCTTATACTCCTCTTGCTGCTGTTGGTACATCTGTCTCTTATAGTGGAGCTGGGAGTTCAAACCTGTGTTAGGGTCCCCATAAGCATGAGACCGTGTGTTCGTGTGATATGCAGATGCCAGGCTTTCTGAGTTCGGAGAAAAGGGAGCATGTAAAGAGCTCCTATTGGCCCTCTCTGAAAAGGTCATGTGGGGGTTCATGTGATGAGGGTCTCCTCCTGGGCCTCTGCTTCTCCCAGGAGACATCTTCAATTTTTCTGTAAAGTCATGGTACTGAGAAGGGGACCGACCCCTCATAGCCTCCCGACTACCAACTCTGCCAGGGACTCGCCGCATTGGTGTGGGCCTGCTGTCTGGGGGGCCATAGTCTGAAAGGGAATCATGGGCTGCTGCTCCTGGGCTGGCATTGCCCCGATAAGACTCATGCTTGATGCTAGTGGGATGACAGTGGTCTCCAGATTTCTTGTTGTTGAAACTAGCTTGGGATTTGGATTGTTCAAAGTCTTCCTCTTTTATCTGCCCGCTCTGGGATTTCAGCTTTGTTTCCATGGACACCAATCCACCTGGAAGAATGACGGACTGACTTAAACTTGGGTTGAGACGTTCGTTCCTCCCAATTCTGGTGTCGGCACCCATGTGCCCCAGTGAATGAGCCCCTGGGTCCCTGACAATCTGTCTTAGAGGAGAAATGTCACAGATCACTGATCTCCTTTCAGAGAGGGAGCCCCCAGGCTCATGAGCTGATGCTGGAGGCTCTATTTCAAACTTTCTAGGAATTGGATAGTCAGCCAGATTGATCTGTTTCATGTCAGGAGCTGTGCTGCTCGACTTCCTTTCCCAGGGTCCCCAGTGGGGGTTTTCTAACAGGGATCCAATACTTTTGTTCAGAAGGCCCCTGCTAGCTAATTCATTGGTTTGACTAACTAGGACATTGGGCCTCGCAGATCCTTCCAGGCCACCAGCCATTCCCTGATGCTCCTGAGCACTCCTGGAATACCTCCTGTCAGGGTGGTGGTGGTAACCCTGAAGCACTTCCTGCAGGAGGCTGGGGAACTTCTCATTTCTACCCTTTCGTTCTCCATGACCAATGAAGTCCCCCTTTTCTTGCCCTGAAGGAAACTGAGGAAAGCCACCAACATTTCGTGGTACAGATGACCCAAAACTCTCTTTGTAGCTATAGCGCAGGCTTCCAGGAGACTTGCTGGGCTCAGTCCTGCCTGTGAAACCAGGGCCCACTGTGGGGTGGCCAGTCTGACCATTTCCTTCTCCATTGTGGTTGGAGCTGCTGTCACCATTCTTGTTTCCTTTGCTCCCTCCTCCTGAAGGCTCTGGTTGGGAAAGTGATGTGTGACTGGCTTCCTTTGCCCCACTATTGCTGGGTGGCTGCTGTGTGGCCGCAGGATCATCCTCTGAGGACCCTTTATCCTGTCCACCACACTTTTCTACCCGACCTGCCATAACTTCCCGGGACACAATCACCCCAACTGTCTTCTCATTGACTTTTGGGTTCCCCTCGGTTGACAGTGGGATGTCCTTAGCACTTGGTGAAGCAGCCTCTTCTCTAGCTACAGGACTGGCATTGAGTCTTGGGGGCTCATTCTGAGTGCCTTGTGCTGGTGAGGCTCCAGCTTTCTCTGAGGTTCCGCCCTTGTAGGTGGTGTCTGAGCTAGTGCTCTGGCCACTCAACTGCCTCACTCTCTCGCCTTGGTCCTCTGAGCTGCTGGAGCAGCCTCCGTCTAAGGACTCTGCCATCGGAGACTTCAGCTGTTCCTCAGGCTGTGAGGAGCCTTCTGAGTTTGTGCAGCTGTCTGCTTTCTTGGATGATGAGGAAGGCCTCTTGGAGGTCTTCTTCTGGGGAGTGAGGGCATCAGAAAGTAGCATGTGCTGAACAGTATTTGGAAGGTTGGCCACTTGTGTACTCAGGGCACTCAAACTACTCAACCCAGGATCTGTCAGCCGCTTCTCTGGTACCCCTTCTAGCCCAAACCCCTTGAAACCCGCAGCATGAGAATTAGGACTGGGCATCATGGACGGTGTTGGACTGAGTTGAGGCATTAACTGTAAAATTCGGTTTCTGGAACCCATGGGCACATTGCCTTGTCCACATTGGAGATTCTCCCCACTCTGCATGAGAGGAGAGGGGGTGGAACTGCAGCTTGGAGACTGAACCACAGAGGCAGCTGGAGATGGGTTAGAGATGGGGCTGAAGTTCTGGTGAAACTGCATAGGGGACCTCACAGGAACCTCAGGCTGGCTATACTGCCCCACCTGGCTTTGCAGGGGCAGTTTGGTGGCAGCATTAGTATACTGCATTACATGCTGAGGGGGATGCTGTTGTTGCTGCTGCTGCTGCTGCTGCTGCTGCTGCTGCTGCTGCTGCTGCTGCTGCTGCTGCTGCTGCTGCGGCTGCGGCTGCGGCTGCGGCTGCGGCTGCTGTGTTTGCTGCTGCTGCTGTCCCTGCTGGGTCCCTTGTGGAATCTTTGCCTGTTCAAAATTTTTCATAGACTGAGACTGGTAGCTGTAATTTGATTGCGTTGCATAAGCCTGCGCATTAGAACCCACATTATGCCCTTCAAACTGGGAGCCAGCATTCACATTGTAACTACCATCATAGCTCTGTCCAGACTGACTGAAACGCTGTGGTGAAGGGAAGGAGGAGGAAGAAGAGGAAGAAGCAGAAGACTGGTAGTGTTGGCCAAATTGACCCACTCTTAATTGGTAGCCAGCAGCAGAGGATGGCAGAGTTGAGGGCCGCTGCATTGGCTGCAGATGGGATGAGCCAGAGGTGGGCTGACCTGCAGCTTGTGGCAGAGGTTGATGAGACTGGTAAAGCTGTTGTCTCAACTGCTGTACTTGCTGCTGCTGTTGGCTGGAAGCCTGCTGTTGGTACTGAGCACTCCCGGGAGAGAAAGGCCCTGTGTAATCTTGCTGATAATGAGACACACCACCAAGAGCAGAGTGCTGTGCTTGAAACTGGCCTACATGACCCTCACTCCCATATTGATTGCCAAAGCTGCTCCCCTGGGGGGGTCCATAGCTCTGCACAGGCCCAGAAGGCCTTCGCTGAGGCGGCTGTGGGGTTCCTGTTGCCACGGGGTCTTTGTTGCCTGCCATGTAGTAAAAATCTCCAGCCTCTTTCCTGAACCCCTGGTACCCCTGGTGACCAGAGGTCTCACTAGCCATTACTGCAGCAGCAGCAGCCGCTGTTCCTCGTCGTCCACCACCACTGCTGCCACCACTGCCACCACTACCGCCACCTGCACCCCCGAAATTCTGGAACATCTGGGCCTGGCGAGGGCTGAACTCTTCTATCCGGGATGAGCCGTGTACCTCCTGTGGGTAGCTCTGCTGGTTTCCGTGGTAACTGCTTTGCTCCCGAAAGGACTGCATACTGTTCAGCAGCACAGCAGCAGGCCAACAGCCCTCCTGGAAATGGAACAGAAGAAAGGCAGACATGAGACATGTTCCCCCATACAAACAAAACCAGGTCTAAGACAATTCAGATCCCCACATTAAGCTGACTGGTTTGAATGTCATGTTATTGGTTTTTTTCTTATTTTACTTTTGATAATGTAAAAAAAAAAAGAGAAATGATGTAAAGAATGAAGCAGGAGTCTGTGGTAGAAATAAAAGAATCACTCTAGCTATTTATAAATTCAATATAGTTGTTAAAGAATTGCATTATTTAAAAAATGCAGCAAGACCTGGATTTAAAAAAAAAAAAAATTCATTATTAAGACAAATGAGCCTCCAAAATTCAGTTGGGTAAACTATGGGACTATGTTATTACTGTCCATAAAAAACAATCATTTTCAAATAAGCCTTTCAGTTATGGCAGGGGAAGAGGGTAAGAGCGCCTTTATACTTTGCTTTTCCATATTAGATCGGCCCAAGCTGAGAGTCAGTGCTGAGGCAACCTCCCCAAGGCCAGCTGCTGTGCCCACTGTCCAGATGGGAAGCAGGCCTGAGAATCAAAGCCAGGTCTTTGTATGGAGAAGCATGCTGTTACAATGTTACTGCATTACCAGTTATCTGTGATGACTCATGATCCCAGGACATCACTATGACTCCTCATGGCACAGTTACCATTGAAACTCTGGGTTTAACCTTCCTGCTACAGTTTGGTCTCAGGTAAGCCTCCCAGCCACCTGACTGCCATTTCCAGATACAAAGGCTGACTTTGCTACCAGACTCTTTTGGAAGGCTGCAAGACATTTCAGCACAGATAGCACCTACCTAGCTTTTCACTTGCGTATCTAGCCAAATCCTATGAAATTAGGATTTAAAACAGTCACTTTAGAGGGCAATAAAAAACAGGAAAAACAAACAAACAAAAACATAAAGTGTAGGACTCAGACTCTTCCTAGAGTTACTTGACTAGGCCACCATCCTGCATTAACCTTTACTAAAGCCTCATCATCTTAACTAATCAAGAGCTCATTTTAAGTCTTCCTTTTTGCCTGTGATTGTATCCTCCCCAACTCAGATGAATAGGACAAGGTTAAATTGCTCCAAATAACTTTAAAATTCAATTGTTTATAGTGAAACATGATGGTGCATACCTGTAATCCTTCTACAGGCAGAAGAATTGTAAGTTCAAAAACAAGCCTACGTAAACTTAACAATTAAGAAGATTCGTCTCAAAATTAAAAAAAAACAAGGCCATACAGAATGTAGCCCACTCAATGTGAAGGGCCCAAGTTCAATCATCACATTAAAACAAAACAAAATCAATTGTTTAAAGAACTTATGAAAGACAGAAGAGCTAGAATGAAGTTCTGAAAGACAGTTTTTTTCTAATGCTTCATGAAATTTGTCTCTCAGGCCCTCAGAAGGGGAGCTGCAGTGGAGCTGCCTGCACAAAATCAGTGATCTTTTTCTAAGGCTGTCAGCATCACCATCTCTCTGCTCCTGAACTGAGCCACCCACACTTCTGCACAGAAGTTTGCTCTGCCCTGCCTGCCACAGCTTGTCCCTCTCACTTCCTTCCAGTCGCCAGTCACCTGGCTGGTAAGGCCCTCCTGGTCATCCTACTAAGAGTTAGTTCTAACTCCATACCTTACCTTTCCTCCATCTCCTCTCCTTCTTGACCCCCATCCCTAATATTCCTGAGACACAAATACATACATGCTCCCTGTTTACTGTCCGTGTCTCCCCCACTAGTATAGAAACTCCTCAAGAAGAGACTTTCTGTTCCTTACTTATAACTTCATGTTATTTGAACAATAAGATGTACACACAGAAGGCATTCTGCATGGATATTTAATAAGGTAAGGAATAGTTTCAGAGAACAAGGTGAGAACTCACTAATTCAGAGGTGGTTTTGTGATGTGAGAAAACTGTAGAAAGCAGAATATGTTAGATATAAGCAGAGCTACAGGAAACTGCAAACCTGTAAAAACTGTAAAATCCTATGTGTCTAAGCCGGGCGTGGTGGCGCATGCCTATTATCCCAGCACTTGGGAGGCTGAGGCAGGAGGATTGTTGTGAGTTCAAGACCAGCCTGAGCTACAAAGTGAGCTTAAGGCCAGCTTGAATTGCATAGTGAGACCCTGTCTGAAAAAGACAAAAAAAAAAAAAAATCCTATGTGTCTAGGTCTAAGGATCCACATGATAACTGTGAGGAAGTAATTCAGAAAGTAAACACAGATCACAGGGGAAGATGGCCAGTAATGTCAATCTCTGAAAACATGACACAGTTCCAAAGTATGGTACATCTAAAATAGCTAGACAAGGGCATTCATCTTTGATACTACGTTAGACAATACAGCAACATGACCCAAAGTCATCTTTAAATATTCATACACAAGAAATGTCCAAATCTAAAGGAAAGGGCTTCTCATCTTCATTAAATGCCTCGGCAACACAGTTTCCTTATTCCAGTTACTCTTCTGGGTAACAGGTAAGAGCTTCTTAAATGGTCATTAACATGATAGTACTGATCCAGCATGTCCATGTCCAGACTTGCTTAATCCTCACAACATGAACATTCTCATTTTACAGCTGAGGAAACTGAGGCACAGCACTTCTGGTGCTCCTGTGCAGTAGGGTTGAGGATTCAGAGAGGCAGTCCCTGCAGGCCATGTTCTTTATGCTACCCAAAGGATCTACTACATGGCCAGTAACAGAGATGTCGCCTATTCTGTCGGAAACCAGATTTGAAAGTAGGTGGCTACCAGCAACCCCTGCAGGTTCCTTTTAGCACAGCCTCCACAGGGCCGGCCGACACCATCCCAGCCAGTTCTCTGCCTTCTCTGTCATTTCCACTTTCTTATAAAGAACAATTCTTCTATGTACTGTTTCTTTGTGGGCAGCATGATTCAACTCTGGCTTTCAATGCCAGCAGCCTTCTCAACATGGCAAAGAGAAGGCTGGATAGGGTCATATTGAACAAAAACACCAAATCTGGCAGTTGAAGGAATGAGAAGCAGCCAAGATGATCTGTATAAATGAATACATGTTGTTTAATTAATTTTTCTATAAATTATAAAACAAGACTTTTGGCGGTCTGAATGTATAAACAGTAGTGCTGCTTGCTCTGTGTTTTTCCTAAATAGGAGCCAGGAGAAGCTGAAGACCATTTTCAACATCTGCACAACAGGTCTCTAGTTGCCTGGTTACACAGAACCTTATCTCCAGATAGGAAAAACAGATGTGACCACAATACCTTCTCAGATCTGTTCTCAGTCCTTCCCTATAGATTTTCTGTCCTAGAAGATACCCCACCCCCCACTGTTATAGTTTGTGGGCTAGAAGGGAAAAAATATCAACAGTCAACACCTCCTGCAGAGTACTAGTCCAGCTAAATATTCTTACATGAGTGCCAGAAAATGATAAAAGTTTATCTTTTCAGGAGTTACAAGTAAGTCAAGGGAAACCAAACATATCAGCAAGAGAAAAGATACACCTGGACTACTGGTAATTCTGTCATTAGTATATAAGCAAGCAAATAATAAAGAGCACCTCAATATACTCCATCATTTTTATAAGAAATTATACATTTATTTATACTTATATAAATAAGCATACTTATATTTATACATATATATATATATATATATATATATATATATACACACACACAATTTTTGGGAATAGACATCTCAGTGCTGTTTAATGTTTCAATGTTCATTTTAATTCTTTTTAAAATTAATTTTATTGAGAAAAAAATTGCAATGAGACAGCTTTAAATGGGTTGGTAGGAGAGTTACAACAATTAATACATTGCATATTGTTGTCTTTGTAGTAGTCATTCATAGCACAAGACGCAGACATGACATCCTGTCCAAACACTATTGGTACAAATCTTTCCTCTTATTAAGAGAAAGTAGCTATAGATCTATCCTATTTTGTATATACAGATGTAAAATGGTCCTTCATTTATATCTCCTTTTTTTGTTTAGTTTTGTCACAGATAGGTATTCCACTGCCATTCAAATATACCTCATTTTTAAAGCATCGCTGTGATCAATTTTAAAGCACTGTAACAAATAACGAAAATTGCCTAGATGTATTTGACTAAAATATGTAGTAAAGATAATTAGATACCTCGGAGGAAGTCTGAAATCTATAAGGAACGTTCATACATACTTGAGTATGCTTATCAACATAACTTCTCTCTCCCTCTCCTGATTGTCTCACATATTCCTGTCTACATATCACAGCAAGGCAGAGAAGGACTACATAGGTCCAGAACTTTCTAGATCCACACGCTGACCATTGGGTGGTGACATTCCCCATCCTGCCGAGGACTAATGAATGACCTTGCTGTGTTATTGAAAGCCAATATTTAACTCTCTTTGTCCTTCTGCTTTCACATGTTCAAAACCATCCTATTCCCCATTCTTTCTTCCCAAAGTTTTCCAAATTGTCCAAGAAAGCTCCTCTCAAGGACCTGTGTCCTCTTTCACCGCAGGACTAACCAACCACTGCACTGCTGCTAGTTCCCCTTTTACTTACTTTAAAAATTGTTTCAATCTACTGATCATGGTGGTGTATGCCTACAATTCCTGAATTCTGGGAGGCCCAAGTAGGAAGATCATAGCCTGAATCAAAAATGGATGGGGATGTAACTGAGTGTGATAACCCAAAAACCAAAACCACCTCCAGTCCTCGAGATACTAATAATTGATATGCTTCTGGTTACAGAGCCTCCCCTTCACTGCTCATTTGATACTACCCTAATGTTGTACCTTGGAAGGGGTATCATAGAGAGTCTCCACAAACTATCACCCTCTGCCTTCTGGCCTAGTGTAGAGGCAGACAGAGGCCATTTCCTTTCCCACTCTGCAGCTACTGAACCTGGTGGAGATACCTCACCACCACCAATGGCCACAGCTTGGCCAGATGTCTGACAACCTGAACATTTAGCCACTTTCTTCAGCTCCCATGTCTTCTGCACCTGGGGGATAATAACAACCTGAGACTGCCAGCCCAGAAGACTGTGTGCTCCCCAGTTGTTCTCCAAACCCTGTTCACCCTTTGCAAGCAATGCCTTTACTAATCCTCTGCAGTACCAACTCTGCTTCATGACCATCCCCTGCCATGCCCTCCCTCTGCATATCAGAGCTGGCCTACTTTCCAGAGCCTTTCCCAGCATGGTTCTGGTTTGGAGTTCATAAAAGCAGCAGTTTCCCAAGTGGGAAGGCATGCACTGTGGCCTGGGATCATCAGAGCAGCTTTCCTAACCTCCCCAACACCAGTTCTTCCAAGGTATGTTTTATTTGCAGTACTGGGGATCAAACTTAGGACCTTGCTCTTGCCAGCTGGTGCTTACACCACTGAGCTATCTCCTCAGCCCTAGTTTTTCCAAGGTTGGGTCAATGCTTAATATCAGAACCCTCCATACCCTGAATCAAATGTCTCCCTTCCTGAATGAACTCTCAGTGATACAATTAAGTGCTGCTGCAGTCTGAATGTGCCATATGTTTTCTACCAGGATCCTACCTGATAAAATTCCATTGGTCCTAGGATTTCAGAGCACACTACTATCACTCAGGGAATGAGAGACTTCTGCTTCATACAGTATGACATATAACAGGGACTCAAAAATATCTAAAAACCTCCGATAAAACACAGCCAAACTTCAAGAAATACCCAAAGTCCAAAATTGGAAGGAACATTAAAAACCATGTAGCAAGTGGAAAGTGGACTCTGAACCAGGAACAGAGTAGATCAGGTCTAATGCAAAAACAGAAGGGCCTTTAGTTGGAAGTGGGAAGATAAATCAGTCACTTCTATGGACAATGCCACTGCAACAGAATAATTTCTAAAAGATGAGGAAATGTATATATTCTTAGGCACCAATTCATTTTCAAAACCAAGACAATGCTGTTCATTCCTCAACTATCCAGGCTTCCTATCCATAAGAAAGAGCAGGACCATTTTGAGTCAGAAGCTTTGGAATAACCACCAACTAACTCATCTCTTCAAACTCCCTGCATTTAAGATACAGCCTAGTCACAAGGTTGCTTTCCTTGTACCTTCTTTTGCTCTCTATTCTTGTCACAGGCATTTCCATCTTTCTGTCCCCAGAGAACACCTCCTGAAGCCATGCTGCCACCCTGCCCACAGGCCTGGGTGTCCTGTGGCATCTTCCCAATAGTTTCTGCTCCTCCTTGCCTCTTCATCAAGCCACTCAGCCCTCTGTGCATCACTCCCTCATCTTGAAGCCTTCTCTGAACACCCCTAGGTCCATAAATTGCTCCCAACAGGTCAGGCCACGTGGCTCTCAGAATCCTAAGAATTGGTGAAATGTGATATTCTCTACAATTGGTCCTTAAAGCAGTGTGCTGACCTTAACTATTACTTAATGTATGTGACAACTAATACACTATAAATGCCACTTATTAAGTAACTTCATGTCAAGCTGTACATCCAAGCAAAAAAGCAAAGGCACAAATTTATAGCTATTAAAGTTTTCAAAAATATTTCAGATGCTATCACATCTGGTAAGGTTAGGACAAAGGTGGCACAACAATAACACATGAACATAAATTATTACAACTCTTCAGAAAAAGCGAATTAGAAATAAAATTTCAAACAAAAAACAAGCTACCAACAGACTGTACCAGTGCTGCCATGCTTTAAAACAGCTGAAAACAATCTAAATCACTTCAAAATGAGTAGGCAAATTAGATTCTATACACTTAAAGAAACAATAAGCCACCATTAAAAATGCTAGTCCTGTACACCTTCACTTTCAAGCTGAAGGAGAAAGATGCCAAGTTAGAGCGCAGCCTGAGCCATTAGAGACAACATCTAAAAAACTAAAAAGGACTACAGCTATAGCTCAGTACAATGGTCCTGGGTTCAATCTCCAGTATGGTAAAACATACAAAAAATGCAAAAGCTTATTTTGTAACATCAGATAAAGAACAGTAGCATATAAAATTCATAGCTGTAGGACTAGCAGTATAGCTCAAGGGCTGGCGGTATAGCTCAGCAGATAAGCACTTGCTTAGGTAAGCGCAAGGGCCAGGGTTTGATCCCTGGCACCACACGTCATGCCATACCCCCCCCCCCACAGACACCCCCGGGCGCACTGAGCCGGCAACGGAGTCCAGGCATGGGGGCACACACCTGTAATCCCAGCACTCGGGAGGCTGAGAGAGGAGGACTATTCTGACTAGACTAGACTGGACTACACAGTTAAGTTCAAGGCCATCCCTAACCACATAGCTAGACCCTGCCTTAAAAACAACAAAAAATCATCATCAGTGCTAGATGTGCTGGTGCAAGCTTATAATCCCAGCACCCTGGAGGCTAAGGCAGGAGGATACTAAATTTAAGGCAAGATGGGCCTACATATACCTCAACACACCCCCTAAATGTTTTCAGCAACTTCATTATTCCTTACATTCATGATGCTTACATTACCTCAACAGTATCTCTGCTCCGTCTGCACTTACAATCAGCAAAGACACTCTCTGCTTGAGGGAAGTAAAGGAGGCCCAGGAAACACCACAAGCCCAGAGCAGGGGAGGGCCGGGGAATTTGCCAGGTGGAACAACTGTTCCAGGAAGCCACAGCCAACAGCACATGTGCAGCTCGGATACTACAGCACCCAAGTGAGTATCTACAGTCACTGGCTCTGAATTAGGACTAGAAGCAGCTAAATTCCACCCTAGAGCAGATACCCCTCTTTTCAGACATAATCTCAAACAACCAAGAGGCTGAAGCATTTCTTCAACCTCATGCTTCTGTAACTACAAAGAAATGCCAGAAATCAGCTTTAGGCCAGGCCCAGAAGCCCACCTCTCTAGTCCCATGCCCACTCCTTGGCTGTCTGACTCATGTCCAGGGGCATCCCAAACCACTCAGGTGACCAGGCCTACAAGCAGGATGATCAAGGATTCCTAGAAGGTGCCAGAAGGGTGGGATCAGTAACATCTTCCAGGCTGCCTGGGGCTCCCTGTGGGGTTTCCCTAACTGATGAGCCTCCAGCCTTTTGAGATGTAGCTTAATTTTTTTTCCTCTAAGGGTTATTTCAGTGTATGATGTTTAAACCTTAACGAACAAATGAGGGCCAGTGAGATATCTCAGTGGACTAAAGCATTTGCTTCGGCAAGCTTAGGCAAGTGCAGGAAATGCATTTCAATCCCCAGAACCACATGCAATGCCAGCCCCACTCAGGCTGAGCTGGCCAGAGTCCAGGCCTAGGAGTGCATGCCTACAATCCCAGCACTGTGGAGGCTGAAAACAGTAGGATCACTATGAGTTCAAGCTGCATAGTGAGAACCTATAACCAAATATGTTTAAAAAAATTTTTTTTGGCAGAACCGGGGATTGAACTCAGGCTCTTGCACTTATTCTACTGAGCCATCTCCCGGCCCCTCAAAATAATAATACTAATAACAACAACAACATTAATTTAAAAAAAATATATATATATATATATATATATACACACACACAAATGATTCACAAATGGTAGCTGATACTATCATTTACAGAGCATCAGAGTGTGCAAGCCTGTAACCCCAGCTATTCAGTAGGCTGAGGCAGAAAGATTACACATTCAAGAGCTGCCTGGGGAATTTAGTGAGACCCTATTTCAAAATGTAAAACACAGGGCCAGCCAGATAGCTCAGGGGACTAAAGCACATGCAGTGCCAGCTCCAGCCCCAGGGCACACTGAGATGGCAAATGAGCCTGGGTATGGTGGTACATGCCTGTAATCCTAGTGCTTGGGAGGATCACCACATTAGTACAGGATATATAGGATCTCACTATACAGAGTCCGATCTGTATAGTGAGATCCTATATATCCTGTACTAATACATTTTAAAAAATTAAAACATAAAAAGGACTGAGTGTAGTTGAGAGGTAGACCATCCCTGGACTCAAATGTCAATACCACCAATAAAAATGTTTCATTCAAATAAATTTTGATTTAAATGCAAAATATCAAGAACTAATCCATAACACAAAGAAAAAAAGCTATGGAAATTACAACCTATACAGAAGGGCCCAAAGAAGAGTTCAAAACAAAAGCAAAATGATACAATATAGTTAGAGGAAAAGAGCGGTATCATCAAGAAGTTGTTAGATTAGTTTATATAACTACATTCACAGAATTCAGTCAACAACAAAGTGGGCCAAGAAATAGTTCAGTGGTCTAAGTACCTGCCTAGCAAACACAAGGTCCAGGGTTCGATTCCCAGTACTACATGCTGTGCTGGCCACTGAAATCGTGCATGGTAGCACATGCCTGTAATCCCAGCACTGGGGAGGCTGAGACAGGAGGATCACCAGGAGTCCAAGCTGTGTAGCAAAACCCTGTACCAAATAAATAAATAAAAGATTTAAAACAAAGTATAAAAAACGTTAATCAAGGTATATTGCACATGCATGTACAATTATTATCAAAAGGAATGAATTTTTTACTTTTAAATAATTTCAACCACAAGAATAGTTCAAAGTAATAGGCCATGGTGGCATGATCCCTACACTCTGGAAGTTGAGAAAGGAAATTGCCACAAGTACAAGGCCAGCCTGAACCACACTGCAAGTTTCAACAATGAGAAAAGGGCCGGGCATGGTGGCGCAGGCCTGTAATCCCAGCACTCAGAAGGCCGAGGCAGGAGGATTGTTATGGGTTCGAGACCAGCCTGAGCTACAAAGCGAGCTTAAGGCCAGCTTGAACTGCATAGTGAGACTCTGTCTCAAAAAGACAAAAAAAAAAAAAAAAGAAAGAAAAAGAAAAAAGGAATGAAGTACAGAGCCCCACAGACAAGACTGCCCAACTAGAGTTTTTCCATCACCAGCTGTATCAACTACACATATACCCGCTACCACCTTCTCCATCCCTTTAGAAAGGCTGAAGACACAAAGCCCCACTGTTCCAACATATTCCAGAAAAGGAAGAAAGGACACTCTCCCACAGAGCTGGCATACAAGCCTCTGCAGCAGGAAATTGATGGATATGGCACAAACCCCTCATCTGAAGTTGTCAAGTTCCCCAACAACACTTCTGCTTTCTGGTCCAGGATCCATCAGGTTCCATGTGTCTAGCAGTGCTATCAGCCCACAGTAGGTCCTCAGTCTTCCTGGCATCCAAGCCCCTGCTGGAGTACAGTCCTTTTCTGACCCTCAGCTGAGACTCGATCTGTATCTCCTTACAACCATACTCAAGTCACATCATGCTTTCCTAGCAGCACAGCAATGCTAACACTGCATCGGCTGAGACTAAGGAGACCTGTCTCATCACTAGTGATAATCATACTCACCTGGTCAAGCTGGTGCTTAATAAGGTTACTCACAGTGTAATACTATTATTTTCCTCTTTATAATGCATTATTTTGAATCAATTTTAAGATTTTGCTTGTCACCTTTCATCTAATACTGGCTCATAGTCAGTACCTAATGGAAATGCCTACGAGTGAATCTACCACATTTATTTACTTATTGGGAACTGGGACTGAACCCAGGGCTTCTGCAGTTATATTCCTAGCCCCTTTTTTTTTTTAAAAAAAAAAGGCTGGCCTGAGCCAGGCGTGGTGGCACATGCCTGTAATCCCAGCAGGAGGATTGTTGTGAGTTTGAGACCAGCCTGAGCTACAAAGTGAGCTTAAGGCCAGCCTGAACTGCAGTGAGACCCTGTCTCAAAAAGAAAAAAAAAAAAAAAAAAAAGGCTGGCCTGATAGCTCAATGGACTAAAGCACCTGTTTAGGCAGAGCACAGTGGGCCGGGGTTTAATCCTCAATGTGCAGCACAGGCCCCACTGATGGGACTCACTGAGACAGAAGTTGAGACTGGGTATGGAGGTGCAGGCCTATAATCCCAGCACCTGGGAGGCTGAAAACAGGAGGATCATTTGAGTCCAATCTATGTAGTGAGACCCTGCAGACCCTGTCCTAAATACAGAAAAAAGATAAAATAAAAAACACACTTAAAGAGTGTTAAGTCAGGCCGGGGAGATGACCTAGTGGAATGAGTGCTTCCCTGGCAAGCACAAGGACCTGGGAGTTCAATCCCTGGTTCCACAAAAAAAAAAAAAAAAAAAGTGTTAAGTCACCACACTGTCCTGGCTGAGCTCACACTTACAGTGCTCCTGCCTTAGAGGACCAGATTCCTTCTAGAGTTCTGGGACTGCAGTTGCGTACTACCACTAGTGAGGCTTTTTATCCATCATTCTTTTACATTTCTTAACAGGCAGAGCTTTGCCTCCTTGTCCATGTACTCAACACTCAAACTTTCCAAGGTTTACATGACATAACTCACCCTCAAACTGGTTTCTGTGTCCTCTTGACATAGTTATTCTTTAAACAACTTCCTGGCAAAAAATTCTTCAGACTTATGTGGTACTTTCCTGGTCCGAACTCCTAGAACCAGCCATTTCTTCAAGGACACTTGCTTCTACTTCATAAAAACAAGGTGTAGGGAGTAAGATTGCTCATGGCTCCTGGGATGCCCCTACTTCTAACTAGAAAATGCTAAGTACACCAGAACACTCATTCCTGTAACTTCTATAGCTACAATGTATGTATGTTAAAGGGCATGAGTTCCTATCATTAATTAAGTCCAATTCTAACCCAACAACTGAGGTCTTACAATCTTTTACTTTTCTGTATCTGTAATTCCCTCCTCAGACAGTGAGACCCAGTTCTCATTATCTTCCATAAATACTTGGCATATTTGCCCCACCCATTTACTCATTCTGTCTGCCTGACCAATACTCTAGCTTCTCCATACCCTCCCAACCAGGGGAATTCCCACTGCCCATGTGTGGCACACTTCTATGACCTTGATAAACCAATTCCCAAGTGCATCAAAGGAAAACCTAAAGAAAATGTATGACACCAGTTAGAAAAGCTTAGAAAGCTGTAAAAACTGCATTTGCTCTACCACTTGTCAAGATTTGTTTTGCTAAATTGTAATTAAAATTTAAAAGTGTTGCTTTAACATGTTACCTTTTGGTGAGAAAAA
The DNA here is from genome assembly GCA_004027165.1 of Ctenomys sociabilis. Classification (NCBI taxonomy): domain Eukaryota; kingdom Metazoa; phylum Chordata; class Mammalia; order Rodentia; family Ctenomyidae; genus Ctenomys; species Ctenomys sociabilis. Next base: position 49,724 of record PVKA01012728.1, read on the forward strand.
TAATTGTGTTAATTCCACTTCATGTTATTCAAAAAAATAAACTCTAGATGAATTAAAAAGCTACTCATCATCCCTCTGACCTCCAAAGAAAGCACAGAAACACAAATCCTAAGGACAAAGATGATAGTTTTGGGTTTCTAACTGCCATTTCTTACTAAACAACCTGGACTTCTTGGAAGAATTGCTGATCTCCCAAGCAAAAAGTATACAATACAGGAATGTAAGACTTTAGTCAGTCTGAAGTAATAGAGTAGAGAGGACACCTCAGCACCAGCTAGCCTGACAAGGGAACTGTGACTCTGGAAGACCAGGTGTGCATGACTGAGTTACAGGTTGAATTTTTGGTACAAGGATGCCTGTCGATGACATGCCCTGGTATTTGAGAGAGAATATCTCACCAGAGAATGGTACTTACTGGGTCCCAACTGTGACATCTGTTATTGTTGAGTTCAGAAGTGCCATTGGTCTCTATGCTTTTGGGTATGTTTTATGTAATTTATATAATGTAAAATTTTGGTTTCCCGTATAAACAATTTGAGTGAATTACAGTGCCCACAGCATAAAATTCTAGATTCTTCAGCTTTGGATACCAAAAGAACTCTATCCTTCCCCTCCCTCCCACCTCCTACTCAGCAACAGCGAGCACCGCTCCACTTCACGAATGTGCTTCAGACTCCGCGCCTGTGCTATTCCCATGCCTACCACACTACCTTCCCCTCTCACCATCTGGCTGTACAGACTCTTCAGTAAAGACCAGTTTCAACATTCTTCCTTTTGGGAGCCCTCATTTAGTGAGTTAATCACTCCTGTCTTGGTCCCTGAAGCTCCTGGCAGCTTGGACTGAATCAGTTTTTGCAGCTTACTGATAGCAAGAGTCTCTGCAGACTATGCTCTTCTCTGGGAATAAAAATCCCTTCCCCCTGATGCTTTGCTCATACTATGGGGCATAATACACTGCACTATGCCATGAGTGGCCCACAGATGGGAAGTACTACTGTCACCCAGAAGTGTCTCAGGCCCCATGAAACCACAAGATCAGACTCTACATGTTAACCAGCTCACAGCAAGTCACATGCACAATACAGAACTGCTCGACAAATACTGGCCAAAGGCTCAAGGAAGTAAAGGGCACAGAGGTAGTCTAGATGGGAGTAGGTGGAGAGTTTTAAGCTAGGGAGTGACAAGCTATGCTCTGCTTTCAGTTTTCAAGTAGCAACACTGACTTTTGTGGGAAACACAGTTTTGTGGGATGAATAAAAGCAGTCACTGAAGAGCCTATTTTGTTAATATGGGCAAGGGATCAGTTATGTGGATGACTTTGGTGTTGAAGGAGGTGGTGATACACGGTCAAATAAAGGGCATATTCTGAAGTTAGAACAACAGAAATTGCTAATGAGTCACAAACAGATGTAAGGGGTACAACCAAGATGACAAATAGCAACAGCTATACTAGTTGAACACCAGTGTTCTACAGGTAAAAATTCATTCAGTCTTCACAATAATCCCATGAGGCAGAGTATGGCTGATGATTCCACTTTATTGAGATGAGGGCAATGAGGCACAGAAAGTTTAACAGCTGCTCAAGGCTCTGGATAGAGCTCTGCATGGCACTGGGCTTGGGCATTTATACTCTAGGACCAACCTTTTGGAACAGCTGTAAAAGTGACAACTTTGGAGAGAGATACGAATGGTAACAGGACAAGAATCAGGAGTGCTTTGCCAGACATGTTACTCTGGGGTTCCCACTGGACATCAGTAGTCATTGGGCAGACAATTGGTTGGACTAAAGCTTGGTAAAAGCTGAGGATACAGATCAAAGCAGAAGGCCAACCACAGCTCAGTGGCATAGTACCTGTCTGGAAAGCACCAAGTCCTGAGTCGAATTCCTGGTGCAAAAAAAAAAAAAAATCAGAAGGTCATGAGCACAGAAACAATGTTCCTAGCCCAAAGAGAAGATGAATTCACCAGGAGCCAGCTTTCAAAGTAAATTAATTGGGAGATGGCTCAGTGGAATAAGCACTTCCCTGGCAAGCGCAAGGGCCTGAATTCAATCCCCGGTTCCTCCAAAAAAAAAAAAAAAACATAAATTAATTTACTGGGTCACAAATAGCACTTTTAAAAAACGAAACAGAGTAAAATGGAAAATAACAATGCACATGGCTCACAGTAAAGTAAAATGTAAGAACTACTTTGTGACACTTTTCAGCTTCACATGCTTAGTGTGTAAGCCACTATAGTTTGTCACAGACAACTATATCTGGTATATTGGAAGGCAAGGGTAAACCAGGCATAGTGGTAAACATCTATAATCCCAGTACTCTTAAGAGCCTGAAGCAGAAAGGCTCCAAGCCCAGTGTTGGCAATTATGTGACTTAAGAAGACCTTGTCCCAATATGGGGGTAAGAATGGGGTGGGGGCGGGGGGCGTAAGAAAATATATAGCTCAGAGTAAAGGCCCTAGATTTAATCCATAGTAAGTTTTTTTTAAGGTTTAAAGACCCCACTGTAGAGATTAAATATAGGTTTTATCTTTAAATCTCTTCTAAATTTAGAAAAGAAGTCAAAATAAGAGTATGAAGGAAAGAAAGTTGGAGAGGGAGAAGGACAGGAAGTGTGGTCTCAAAGCCAGGCAGATGCAACACACTAACAATGCAACAGGACCACAGAGAGCTGCGCATAACTGATTACAGCACTGCAGACCGGCACACAGTGCCATGGGGAGACAGGGAAGAAAGAAACTGCTTTCGCTAAGTACCGAATAACAGGGGTGGGTGAGAAGAGCTAGATTCTATCTTAGAGGACCCCAAGATAGCCGGCCTGTAATTTCCATAAACAGCAAATATTGAGTTATTTGACTTTTGTTTAACAGGGCCTGGGAGAATATGAGAAAGACACAGTCCTAAAAAAGCTCACATTCTGAAAGAGTAGAAACAACTGCAGCACAATGAGACCGGGTCACAAAACAGTGTGATTCAGTCAGGACACTGACAATTTTCCTTTCCAACCATTAAGATCCATTCATTAGCAGTCAATCCAATATCTCCACTACTACCTCAAACTTATGCTTTGTCCCTTCCAAAAACTATTCTTCCAAGGTCGGCTGGCCTCTTCCTGAAGTCTCCAGGAACTGCTCAAATCAATGAATGACCTTTTATCCTTGAGCATGTCAGCTTTCCTTCTCTACACCACTATCTGGTGCTTGGTCCTTACTTCTCTATATCATATGAACACCTCATCTCCCCAAGTAGGCCGTGCACTGGGCATGTAATGAACATGCCTAACATCTACATGGTCCTTTAACAGGAGCCAAGCCAACTGCATCTCTGCTACAAGACTTCCCTTAATTTAACTCACCTTTCACATTTTTTTTTATTACCAGGAATGGAACTCATGACCTTGCACTTGCCAGCCAGGCACTGTGCATTTGAGCTACATCACTGGCCCCAATCTTTCACATTCTTATTGGAACAGGTCCAGCACATTCACCCTCTAACCTAAACCCTTTCACTGGCTCCTATTAGCACAATACAGATTGCTCATTCACACAGCTTGCAACTTCCCTAAACCCAGACACCCTAAAGCTAGGGCAAGGGTAAGCAAAAGTAATATCACATCACAAAGATGCAGCAATTAAATTTTAAAATGGAGATCAAGGACTGGGAGATAGCTCTGTGGCATAAGCGCCTGCCTAAAATGGAGATCAATGTTCATCAAACTGTTGACAACAGATGTGTTTAGGATGGGATTAAAGGGAGGAGTAATCTTATAAAATTGGCTTAAACAACATTAATTTTGAAGCAAGAAATAAAAAAAGAAAAATTTCATATATTTGTACCTGATATTTGATTACTTTAACTGTGTGGGGCAATACCTTAATAGTCTCATTTAATCTTAACTCTGTGCCATTCTTCCAATGAGGAAATATTCTGGTAGCTTAAGTAACTCTCACCAGTTCACATAACTTATTTTCTCACACATTCGCACAACTCAGCCATAAAGAAGACAAGCTTGATGAAGCCAGGTCTAACACAGTGTCTTCCAGTTTCTAGAGCATTTAGTAACATCTGTGTTTTCCCTGCATGCTGTGATATCACTTCAGCTGCCTTCTGGGGCGTACTATTGGCTTTAATGACACATCATTCACCTCTAAGTCTGTTATAAATCCCACTTTTCCCCCTCATACCTCTCTAGAACCAGACCCATGGTCAGCCCTTACCAGTTCTTTCCCCCTCAATTTCCCTACAGCATGGGACCTTGGTTCTTCTTAAGCCACATATGACAAGCATGCAAAGGCTGGGTGAATAAGGGAAGGAAAATTAGATTTTAAAAGGAGGGCAGGTCATGGAGTGCTGTAGAAGCACCAACTCCTAACGAGGAATTGATCTCATGTACTACAAACATGTATAAACATAAGTCAGAATAGTGTTCCGTTTGGAGAAGGAATCCAAGAAATGCAGGGATGGGGAGCGGAAGAGGTGAAGAGAAAAAGATTAAGAAATACCATATAAGCTGGGTGTGTTGGTGAATGCCTATAATCCCAGCATTTGGGAGTCTGAGACAAGAGGATCCCCTTTGTTTGAGGCCAGCCTGAGCTACAGTGAGTTCAAGGCCAATCTAAACTGTAGAGTGAAACCCTGTCTTTAAAAAAAAAAGGTATGTACATATACCAACTCCCCAGAATGCATTATGTACCACACAAATGTACCAACACAAATTTTTTAAAGTCTGGATGAATTCAAACGGCAATACATGGTACTACCAAAAATAATGAGTTCAATCCCCAATACCACCAAAAGAAACAAATGAACAGCAATACAAATCTTCCTCTGACAATAACAAAGCTCAGCCGGGCATGGTGGCGCATGCCTGTAATCCCAGCACTCGGGAGGCTGAGGCAGGAGGATTGTTGTGAGTTCGAGACCAGCCTGAGCTACAAAGTGAGCTTAAGGCCAGCCTGAACTGCATAGTGAGACCCTGTCTCAAAAAGACAAAAAAAAAAAAAAAAAAATAACAAAGCTCATAGGTGAACAACAGAAGTTTTGGGTAGGGGGATGTAGGTAAGCCTGCTCTTAGCACACACAAGACTCCAGGGTCAATCCCCATCACCAAACAATGAAAAACCCCAAAAGTTTTAAATTTAGACACTAACAGTGAGAAAAGGGGTTTCTATAACCCCATCCTCATTCTCTGCTTTGAACCTCCCTTCTTGCAGCATCAGGAGAGGCAAATTGGTCTTTACCTTTTGATAAGTAAACACTGCTTAACTTGCTACAAAAAATATAAATAATGCAAATCTAAATGCTTTTTTAAAAGATTTTGAAGTTTTGAAAATTGTTCGAGACCAGCCTGAGCTACAAAGTGAGTTTAAGACCAGCCTGAACTGCATAGTGAGACCCTGTCTCAAAAAGACAAAAAAAGAAAGAAAGAAAGAAAGAAAGAAAGAAAGAAAGAAAGAAAGAAAGAAAGAAAGAAAGAAAGGCTGAGGCTGGAAGATCACACCTGGTCAATTTAGATAGAACCTATCTAAAAGAGAGGATGGAGTGGGAGCCTGAGTGATACAGTTCAGTGGTAGAGGGCCCCTAGGTTCTTCCAGTACTGAGAGAAAAAATCAGCTGGGAAGTTTTATTTTACTAAGCAAAATGAGCAAAAATGTATTTTATTTTAGTAAGGTATAATTGCTTCCCCTACTAAACTTTGTTTTGTACTGATTTTACTGAGTGATGCACTGGAAAAAGTACTATGTTTAGATTCAGGAAACCTACACCTAAATACTTCCAACTTTTGCCCACTTGCTCTATGACTTGGCTAATTTAACCCACAAGTCCCACTTCTTTCACCTGCAAAACTGGAGTTGGCCAACCTTGCCATAGGAACGTCCCACCATGTATTTGTAAGCTGATCAAAGTCCAATGCAAATTAAATGATCATTATTAGTATCACTGCCCTTTCCCCTCCCCTAAATAAACAGTTGAACCAAAAGCAAAGTCAGGCAAGAGCCAAGCAGCAAGGAAAAAGAAAACAGGTTAGCCATAAATCAAACACTAAACTCTAAAAACCACAGTAAATAACAAAACCCACTCTGTGATGGTTCAATTCAATGCCATTCTCTAATGAGGAAAGCTGGAAACTAAGGGCCATTCACAAAGGACATGGGAGGGTCAAAAGTCATCTGCCCTCCAATTCGTAATTAAGACTACCAAAGCACATTCTCATTCTAAATGGCAAGAACTACCAGCCACACACCAAGGTCCTGCTTTCCCCAAAAAGGTGTGTGCAGTTTTTAGATGTTCTGATAACAGAGACCATTTATTTTGTACCTATATTCTTCTTGAGTCTTTGACTTGCTATCAGTTTTGTTTTGAAAAACTTCCAGCAGTCCTCTTCATACACTATCTTGCTCCTATTTTCTCTCCTTGATCTGAGAGTACCAGCTGCACCAGGATGTGCTACCTCTTCTCACTGCATCTTTTCTGTCACTTATGAAGAGGATTGCTGGCCTCTATTATCCCAGACCATCTAGAAATAATATGAACCTTTTTTGTAAGTATAAAGCCACAGTTAAATCACTACTGCAACCCTATCAGCAACAAGACATAAGGCACAAATGGACAAATGTGTGACACATAAAGTACTGGAAGTGCCCAGAGATAAGCACTTCACTGGGATAGGGGGATAGGGAGAAGGCCATGAGAAGAAAGGAAACAAAGGTATAAAGCAACACACCCAAGGTACCTGTAGGAGAACTAATTAACAATGCTTCAATTGTTCTTTCACTGTGCTAAGCACACACCTCAAAACTTAGCTGGAAGTCTTTAGCAAGAGAAATTGAAATCTTTTGACTCTTCTCCCACCCTTAGCTAATAAAAGATTTTTAAAAAATGATAAATGTAAACAAGCACTCCTTATGTAGTTCTATTCATGTTATATAATTATGAGTGCCTTTTCCTCCACTACTTGAGCCAGCAGAGAGAAGCTGGTGCTTGGAAGAATAAGCACAGGATGGGGCCGGGGAGATGGCTCAGTGGAATAAGTGCTTCCCTGGCAAACACAAGGGCCTGAGTTCAATCCCCGGTTCCACCAAAAAAAAAAAAAAAAAAAAAAAAAAGTTTTTAGCTGGAACTTGCTAGGGAATGAGCATTCAGTGACAGCAGAGGACATACAGCAGCTAATCCAGAAATAAGTACATGTAATATGAATTCTCAAGCTTCACTATATGAAAAACAATCTTGTAAAAAGCCTAAGAACCTCAGCTTTCTGCTAACCTCAAATTAATAAATA
>PVKA01012729.1:0-56971 GCA_004027165.1 Ctenomys sociabilis
TGTCCCTTTGGGGAATTCTACCACCCTGAAAGCCCAACTCTAATGTTTATGCTTCCTCACAAGTTTCCCCATTGTCCCCAGATACTTTGCCCCATCTGTGAGCCCCATACACTGGCTTGTCTTTCCCTTGAGTACTTTGCCTGTCACAGCTACTCCAGGCAGTGAGACAGAGCTTGAGTCCCTTGTCAATGCTGTGCTAGTTGTAGGGCCTTGGGCAAGTCATTACCGCTCTGATACTCAACTTTCTTGCCTGCCAAGTGGGTGCTAATACTGTACCATGACTTGGGTTATGTCTCTACAAGGATTTAAGATAGGCACATCAAGATTTAACAGCTTCTAGCATATAAGCCCATCTGTTGTCATGGTAGCGCATATTGTAATACTAGCGCTCTGGGAGGCTAAGGGGGAAAGACTGCAAGTTCAAACCCAAGCTTAGTATCTTAGTGAGATCCTGTCTCCAGATAAATGAGGGGCTGGGGATGTAGCCCAGTGTGAAAGCTCTGAGTTCAATCCTCAGTTCCACAAAAATAAAAAGCAAAGGCCAGCAGCAATCATAACTCATGTCCAGCCCTACTCTTTGGGGTCACCCTGAGATGCCTGCTCTCAGATGGTGCTGAGGCTCTTTGAGTCCAGGGAAGCAGACCTGAACCCAAGTCTCTGCTCATCAACCTGGTTGGAGGTGAAGAGCACTGGTCCTGGTTTCCTGTGAGCTGAAGGAAAGTCTCACTGCCTTGGCTTTGATAGCTGAGCTCTCCTGTCATCTCATGCTCTGCATTTTAGCCTGTGGTGCCCCCTCTCATGTTGTTTGCTGGCTGGCTCGACAGGGGCCACATCCTGAATGGAACCAGAACGCTACTTTGTAGCTGGCCAAGCCAGTGCCCAAGTCTTTAAAGGAGATGGGGTTGAGGGTAAATCCAGTGAAGCCCCAGGCAGTAGCTGGGAAAGAGACTTTTCTAATCTTCAAGGAAAGTCCTGGTGGCTACTGGGTTGGCTGATGAGGAACACTCACTGGCTGATATGAACAGGGAATGGGAATGCTGTAGAGACCTGGCCATGTTCCTCCCTTGCATGTCAGCAGGGCTGCTCTGAAGTTGGCCCTAGAGGTTGAGCCACCACCTCCCTTTTCCCCTCACCAGTGAGGAGTGTCTGGTCACCACCACCCACCCCCAATTACCACCCTTCCTGCTTTTCCTCTTGCAGCCAGGCGACACTCCAGAGTCCGGCCCAGGATGACACTCCTGAACTATGCCTCCCCGTTGGCCACGGCAAGCCAGCCACTGAATGAGATGGCTCTGACCCCCTTGACGGAACAAGAGGGGGAGGCCTACCTGGAGAAGTGTGGCAGTGTCCGGCGGCACACAGTGGCCAATGCCCACTCGGACATCCAGTTGTTGGCCATGGCCACCATGATGCACTCAGGCTTAGGGGAGGAGGCCGGCAGCGAGGACAAGTGCCTGCCCCTGCCGCCCAGCTTCCCGCCGGCTCACCGGCAGTGCTCCAGTGAGCCCAACATAACCGACAGCCCTGATGGACCAGAGGAAGTGGCAGGGGACAGCCCGGCGGACACGGAGCTGAACTGTGCTTCCCTCAGCTGAGCCACACCACAGGACTTCCCAGCTCGTGCTTTACAACCAGGCTGAGGGCAGCCGACCCCAGAGACCTCGCTTCCTGTGGGCACTGCTGCCGAATTTCTTCTAGGGTACTAGCCTGGTCTCGGTGCCCTGAAGGGAAACTTGTAGGACACCTTCCTTTTGGCTAGCATTTCATGGCCACATTGACCCAACTGCCCACAGTGGTTCCCTTTCTGACCCCCACCCCCTCACCTTGGGCACCTGACCTGAATCTTCATTTCCATGCTTTTTTTGTATCAGATACCGCTGTGCTCCCAGGGAGCCATCCCAGCACTCTGAGAGTTAAGGTGGCGAGGGTCATCTGGATCACAAAGATGTCAAGAATGTGTTGGCCTCTGTTGCTCCCCCTTCAGGCTCCTTTAATGCTGAGGCTTATGGGTACAGAGTAATAGAGAAGCTGTGTGCAGAGCAGAAGTCAGTCACATCCTCTGCTGAGCATGGCCTGGGAAACATACCCTCTTTACCAGAGTTTCCAGATTCCTGGGATGACCCTGCCCCGTTCTCCATTGTTAGCTACATCCACAGACATGAAGGCTTTTGGCTTTTGGCTCAGGCCAGCCAGAGACTAGAGCAGCCCCATCAGTCATTATGCCTCACCCTTTCTCTCAGGCTGATTCCTGAGCTAAGGCGCTAGCCTCCTTCATAGTTACTGGTGCCTTCATCCCCCTTGTGGTCCAGAAATGATCACCTTCCTACTGTGGGTGCAAGGGACTGGTTGATAGCAAATGATCAGTCTGTGCTTGGATTTGACTTGAATTTTTAAAACATGTTGTTTCAAAAAATTGTTTATGGATATTTGCACATAGGAAATTACACTGTTCATTTTCAATGGGCTGTGTCTTGAACTAAAACTCCACGCTAAAAAAAATCATGCAGACCCCTGAGAAAGGAGACTAGGGTGGCTCAAAATAAAGTAATCGATAGAGGGCAGGGCTCTTGTGCCACAGCGCTCTGAAAGCAGTCAGAGCCAAATCCCAAGTGGTCCGTGCATATGGTGGTCGTGGTCTAGGAAGAGCGTATTGGGTGGGGACTCTAAGCAGATGGAATGTCAGTGTCTGCTGTCTGTGGAGGCGGGGGAGGTGTAGGCAAGATCTCTTTGAGGCACCTTTATTTTCTGTGATTATAGAACTCTGTGGGGACTCACTGGTCTTTCAGTGTGCCCTGGGGAGAAACAATGGCAGGAATGAGGAAAAGATAGACAAGAAGACAAGAGCTGGATCAGATGGAGGCCTGTTTGCTTGATTGGCAAAGGACCAAAGAACAGCAGTAGGGGCCTTTATACCTTTGCAAATTAGTATCACGTGACACAAGGTTGCCTGGCAACTACTAGCTCACATTGTCTGGGCAGGATGCCTTTCTCACTGAGGCCTCCTCCTGCCCTCACACATTTGACCAACTTCCAGCTTTAGCGACTCCCAACAGCAGTGTACCTGGGAGTGGCTGGAATTTCCCATGTGCCAGGGCTCAAGTGCTGTTTGCAGCAGCAGACTCTGAGCTGTGCTGTGTCCTCTCCACCTCTCTCTCCAGATGTTGAGGTGCTTGGTTCACCTTGAGTTCCTGTCCTCTTTGTCTTCATCCCTTGGCCCTACTGATAGCAGTTCAGGATTAAAAACAGACTTGACTCTTCTGGTGGCTTTTTGGGGTCCTGTTTATGTACGAAATCTCAAAATAGTCACCAAAGTGGCTCCCATTGTGGACTGGGAGAGGACGAGGGTGCATTTGAGCCACCAGCAGGAGATGACACCGTACAACCTCATCAGAGGCTTGGTAGGTCCTTTCAGAGTGAAGATCTGAAATTTGACTAGAAGTGGTTCTGATGGCTGGCCACTTGGACATTGTTTAGAAAATTGTTTTAATTTCATCCAGGAAATTAAGGAGTGTCCAAAGGAGATCTGAGAGATTCACACACACACACACACACACACACACACACACACACACACACAATTTCTGTGCATGTCTTGTATAAAGTCTACAAAAGACTGACGTGTTAGCAAGTAGAACACCGATAGGTAACAGCATCATGATTTACTTAACTCCTGACTTTCGTGTTGCTCATGTACTTAGCACACACTCGGGACTGCTATTTATTGATCAAGTAAAGTAATAAATCATGCTGGGGTTGTTTATTTAGTTTATGAGATTGATATCTATTTCTTAAAAAGGGCTTTACTGTACCTTTGATGAGATCAGCCATCAGTTGAATAGCGAAGCTCTCGGGTTGAGAACCAGAGTGTCAGAATGGACAGTGCTGTCATTAGCCACATTACAGCTATACCTCTGTCCACACCTGATAATAGTACAGTAAATATTTCAAGCTTTACACACATTTTGTGGATCTTTGGGGGCATCTTAGCCATCAGACCTATTGCAAGAATGGCATTTTTAAGCATGTTTATCCACTTCTGTGCCATGAAGATTCATTTTTATTATTTATGCGCTGGTTTCCCATGGCTGAAGTTCAGTGACAGGAGACACGACTCAGCTTTGCATGCACTCATGAACCCCAACCTTTCACCCACGTGGACTGTTTCCAAAACAGTCGCTGGACACCATGTTGTGTGTGTTACTCTGTTGCTGTGCTGGATGCCTCAAGTGTGTCTGGATTGAATTTTCAAGCATAGCAGTCAAATGAAGGTTTTGTGCATCTGGGTCCCATCCCCCACTGCTCCTGCTTTTCCTGCTACCTCAGCCCCTTTCCTGCAGTCAATTTTCTGGCTAGGCAGTGGCTTTGCCTTAGTCTCCTCGGGGTTTTCCTTACCATCCTGAACTGGATAGGTACACCATTTTCTAGAGAAACAGCCTGTCTGTGGGTTTTAGACAATATTGAAAAGTACCTGGCAAGCAAGGCCCCTTTGAAAACAAGTATGGGCTCTTTCCAGAGCATCTGTCCTAGATGGGACACTGAGTGTGTTTACTCTGGGTCTCTCCCTCCATATAGATGGACAGAGGGAGTCTACATTTCACCCTCTGCATAAATACTCCCGGGAGGGAGGGCTATAGCAGGGTGAAGCTGAGTCCTCTGAAGACTTACTAAGATCACTGCTTTTGGGAGGTCTGGCCTGAATTGCTTAAAGGTCTGTTTTGCTGAGCCTCCTCAGGCTGTCACTAAGGAAAGCAGCCCCTGAGCAAGTTGGCTTCGGGAGGTTTCCAATCACTGGTGCCTGTCTGGCATTACAGCCACTCATCCCCCTGGTAGTACGGAGCTTTCACTGCAATTGTTCCCTTTTCTTGGGGCTAAAGATAGAGGGAGTGGTTGGCAAATCAGCAAGATGCCAGCTGCCTTGCAGCCCACCGTCCAGAAGGCTGGAATTCTGATCACTGTCAGCATTTTAAACAACATAATGGACAGTAAAGAGCCAATGAGTGGAGGTGACAAGGTACAGTGGCTGGGAGAGGACTCTCTTGGAACTAACTGGAGACCTGAATGACAAGAGGGACCTAGGCCTGCACTTTGCCTTCAGTTCCTGTCACTGCCATGATAAGCCTTTGTCACTTCAGATAGCACACATTTTAGTCATTGTGCAACTTAGGACAGCATACATTTGGTATCTCACAGTGATGTCTGGTATCTCCCAGACTGATGTGGGTCTTACTGGGCCTCTCAAAAGGAAGGCATTTTCAGGGCCATGTTGGGCCTAAGGATAATGCTCCTTTCCTTCACCAGTTGCTTGAGGCCATCCACATTCCTTGGCTTGTGGCTTCTTTCACCATTTTCAAAGCCATCAGTGAACGAATGGCGAATGGCGGGTTGAGTCCCTCTTGTGTCACCCCAACAGACTAAGTTGCTTCTCACTTGTTGCTGGGACAAAATACCCAACACCCAAAATTAAGTTAGGAAAGGTTTATTTAGCTCACAGTTAGTAGCGGTTTCAGTCCATATTCGGCTGGCTCCAAATAAAGGGAACAAAGGGAGGGGCAGCAGTGGTGGCTTCTAGCAAACCTCTCTCCCCTCATAAGCAGGCTACCTGGGGTGGGGTGTAGAACTAACAGTGTCAGTGCCCACCTCTTAAACAAGATGTTTACAAAGTGAAAACCCTGATGCTGTGCGGACTCAAGCTTCTAAACTTTTCAAGTTCACATAGTATCAACCAGTACACCAACCTACATTTGGTTTCCCTCTTCCAGTTTTAAAGGCCCTTGGGATTGTATCAGGTCCCCTGGATAAACTCTACAATCTTGCATATCCAGGCCTTTAATGTAATCACACTTATGAAGTCCCCTTTGCCTTGTAATATTCACAGGTGCTGGGGATTACAATAGGGCTGTCTTGGGGGTGGTGCTTGGTATCTGTTCTTCCTACCATTAGGACCTCAGGTTTTGCTTCCCTTGCTGGTTGACTACTCTTTTGTGGGAAGAAAGGTCCTGACAGACCACCATGGCCTGCTCAGGAAGCACTTTGTCCACATCCTCATTTGTAAGGTCTCATGTCTCATGTCAGTGAAAACACGTCTTGGAGAAAACAACAGTTTGAAAACGGGCCAAAAAAGCCTCCCCTCAGGGTTCACCCCATGGTTGGTTGAGCACTTCTGGAAGCCTGAGATGCCCTGTGTCCCCATCCCTCTGGCCAGACACTTCCAGTGTCCTCTGATGGTCTCCCTCGAGTCTTCCTTGTCTCCTCAGCTGAACTCAAGATGTCTGTGTACAGCCTTCGCTGTCCTCCTGTTTGGGCAGTGGAAAGGCCAGCCATGTGATCTACTGGGGCTTCAGGAAGGCAGAACTGCAGTCTGTGGGCACTGGTTTCAGCCTCCAGGGCAGACTGGGTCGCCTGACCCAGGGGCTTTAAGGCCTGAGCCCTTCCCGCCAAGGCCTGGACCCCATGATGGCCAAGATTCCAGCCTCTTCCTAGACCCACTCATCCTGTCTCACATGCCCATCAGGCCTCAGCTTCCCATGTCTTAGGCTTCCACAGGTCAGTATTTCTAAATTTGTCTCCAGATGCTGTTTCTCCCTTGTAGATGTTTTTAGAAGATGTTTCTAAAATGCAACTCCTGCTTTAAAACTTTCCCTGACTGTCTATAAAATCCACACCCCCAAGCTAGTCAGGACTTCAAGGTCTTCCCAAAGCCGGCCTCAGTCACCTTCTGGCCTCAGGCTGTCATCAGTCCTGTTCATTGTTCTGTCTTGTCACTCCCCTGCCTGCTCCCACTGTGCCCTCTCCTGGAGTCCCTTCTGCCTCCCCTCATTCCTGTATACATTCCCAGGTGAAGATAAGGATATGCGATTTACACCTGCAGACTGTGGGTCTCACAGGCCAGAGAAGTTGTGTGGGAAGGAATCATTCTGATTTCCACACCTTCCCTCCCGGGTCACTCCTCCTCCTCTCTCCCTTAGTTGGAATCTTCCCCATCATGCCTGTTGCAAACAAGCCTACATAAGGCTAAGAGATCATGTTTACATGGACGGCTCAAGATCTGAACACTTCAGCTCTGTCAGCAGCTGCTACCTGGCCACTTTCCTGTAGAGAATGAACCTGGTCCGTGGGGCTGCTGTTTTGCTCCGGAGCCAACCTATCCTCTGTTTGCTTTAGGGCCATCTCTCTGGAGAAGTCTTGTTGCCAAGCCCTAGGAAGGAGTCCCAAGCTGGCATGCTGAGACAGGATCACTGTTCACTCACTACTCTCTCTCTCAGGAAGACTCCAGTTCTACGATTACCCTGTTATGTGAGCACTCTGACCATCAGGAGCAAGCTGAGGCTGGGGTCCTCAAGGCATGGAGCTGGGTGGCATGTGGTCCTAGGTTCTTCAGGTCCAGCTGCGCTACTCCTCGAGATGTCCTGGCTTGACAGAAACTGAGGAAGGAGAATAGCTAGCCAAGGCGAAACCTCCTTAGCCTGCTACAGGGAGAGCCAGGGTTCCAGAGTTTCTGGAAGCACTGAGGACCAGAGCTGTGCCTCTTGCTCTTTCTTCTCCAGCTGCTTCCAGAGAGTTCATGGGGAAAGGAGATTCTGGTGTCTTAGAGCAGGTGGGAAAACATTTCAGTGGATATTTTAATATTAACTTTAAATTTCAGGGCCAGGGAGATAGCTCAGTAGAATAAGTGCTTCCCTGGCAAATGCAAGGGCCTGAGTTCAATCCTCAGTTCCATAAAAAAAAAAAAAAAAAAAAAAAAAAAAAAAAAAAAAACAAACACTAACAACAAAAAAACCCTCTAAATTTGGCTTTAAAATAGTATTTTAAGTTTTATAAATTACTAATCATTTAACACAAATATAATTTCCCTATAACCAATATTCAAATTTCAAATTTGTTTTTTTTTTGGTTTTCAAGTTCAACTCACAAATTTCATTATTCTATTTATAAGGCTAGCAGGTTTTAGCAGTAACTCTGCCTTGGAATATTGCTTAATCCTATTTAGAAGTTCAGCAGTTCAATCATTCAAATGAAATTACAAATTTAATATGCTCATTTCTTTTTAAAATACTTCATTTTTCTGACAGTAAGTAAAATTATCTTAAAACCTAAGTAATTATAGAAGCAATTGAGGTTATAAATAAGGGAAACCTAAAATTCTACTAAATGATTTTATATTCTCCTTAAATTTAGATGTCACCATAAAAATTCACAAGTCTAAACTAATTCTGTTACACATTTTAAAGTGGAGTTATAAAAATGTCACTTTAATAAGCTTTAATCTCTTAAATACAGCATATGTCTAAACCACTAACTATGCACAAACTTCTCTCTAACATAAAAATATTAGTGCTTTAGTTTTGTTTCTTTCGAATATTCCTATGCTTATACCTCCCGGGGGGGAGGGGGGGAGCGCTGCACGCTGTTATCTCAGATGCAAGCTCTGGCTTGTGAAGCTGCAGCTGAGGTTCACAAACCACATTTCTGCTTTGGCAGCTGGGTCTCTAGTAGGTTCTGCCAATGGGGGGGCTCTAGACCTCTGGATGAAGGCAGGGAGGCAGGGGAATGAGAAGCACACACCTACAATATTTAAATGACAATAGAATACCCTTCTATGACCAAACTAAACAAAAAAGGATACAAATGAATGACCATTTTGTATCTGCATATTCAAAATAGTTAGGATAGGTATACAGCTACATTCTCTTAATTCAATGAATAGAAAGATTTGTTCTAACAGTGTTTGTGGACAGGATATGTTTGCATCTTCTACAGTGAATAACCACTAAGACAACAACATACAATGTATCAATTATTGAAACTGTTCTACTAATTGGTTTTGAAACTGTCTATTATTTGTTTCTCAATAAAATTATTTAAAAAGAAGAGAAGCAGTAAGGCTCCTTTTTTTTTTTTTAATGTATTTGGTACAAGACTTCGCTACACAGCTTGGACTCCTAGTGATCTTCCTGTTTTCAGCCTCTGCAGAGCTAGGATTACAGCTGGGCACTACCATGCCAGTGTCACTGGCTGCGGTGCCGCTGGGCATGGTAGAAGCTTTAGGAAGCGGTCACATGGAAGTTAAGCCTGTGAGGCTGTACTCCTACCATTTTGCCTCTCTGTGCTTCAGGCTGCCACGCAATGAATGAGTGCTTGCTCCATCGTATGCCCACCATGATGCGCTGCCTCTCCATAGGCAGAGAAGGATGGGGCTGGTTCAGCACGGACTGGAATTTTTGAAGTTGTGAGCCAAATTAGATCTTTTAGTTTAAGTGTTTTGTAACAGCAATGGCAAGCTGACTATTACAACACATATGGTGAGATCCTCAGGAAATGAGCAGAATGGAAAATGGCAGGTGGCATGCCACAGAAGCGAACTGATTTCAGCTCCTACGTAACGCCAAGGAGATGGAGATTCCAGTCCTACCAAAGCGGAGGGCTTTGGCCAAGACCTTCAGCTTTTGGCTGAGACCCCCCAAAGAGAACATTCTAGTAAAGAGTCATGTCCAATGCAAAATGGTAGATTTAAACTCAGCTATATTAGTAATTACATTAAATGTAAATGGACACTGATCAACCCAATGAAAAACCCATATAGATGAGATAAATTTGCTACTTATAAGAGATACAATTTAAACGTTAGGAAATAGAAAGACTGAAGATGAAAGGATGGAAAAAGGCTATGTCATGTACAACAACTGCAGTGAAACAAATCCGGTATCGCTAATTAGAATACTATGAATTTCATAATGATAAACAGTGAATTCCAAAGGAAGGCCTGAATTATGGTGCACAGATTACCACCTATTCCTCGTGAACTCTAGTGCCATCCTAACTATTCATATTAGTTTTGCATCAGTCCTTCAAGTAGTGTTATAAATAAATTTTATCATTGCAAGTTTATTAGATAAGGAAATTGAAGCTGGAGAGAATCGCCTCTGATCAGCCCAAGTAGGAAACCGTGGAGACACAGGGTTCAAACTTAGTTCTGTCTGATCTCTTGCCAAAGGGCTTTTAATCATTGCTCTGCTTCCTCAGCGTCCCACTGCTGTGGTGTGCTTGCTTCAACTGACTGGAGGGTGGCTGTGGGCACCGGACTATTATTTAACACACAGGCAGGGCACTGTGCAGGAACTCCTAAAGCTCTGGACTGGGCACCAATATAAACTAAGGTAGTGTCTGTCTATCTGTATATCTATTTCTCTCTTCTCTGTCCCTCTCTCTCTCTGTGCCTGTCTCTCTCTCTCTCACACACACCTCTATCAAATGTCTGGGGATTGATGTGTTTTTGAAAACATAATTCCTAAGAGGTTACCTCAGCACGAGTCTAAGGGACATTCCAGTTCATGGATGAGTGCCTAATTTCTTTAAATGTCTTAGTCTAAATTCTCAGGAATCTGACTGGTCTGGTTCAAACAAAGTATCTGTCCCCGTCCAATAAGGGGCTGCTGAGAAGCACCACTGTACATAGTTTCAGATTGCAGTCTTTGTTAAACCTTTCCTTTGTGGTGGAAGGGGCCCAGCAGTTCTCAGGGCCAGGAGACTCTTCTATGCCAGTCAGGATCTGCGCAGCCAGGGGCCAGTGAAGGAGAAGAGCTGAGATCGCCTTTCCCAGGCATCCCAGAGCCCTGGGATTGCCTCACAATGCAAACATGTCTGGGGGTGAGGGGAGAAGGCTCGTGTACAAGGGGGGAGGCTGAGCAGGTTCACATAGAAGGGAGTCCCAAGGGAGGTCCTCAAGGATAATTCTGTGGCAAGCAATTATAGCATTTAGAATGTATTTGGGTTTTATGAGGGCCAGGTGCTGGTATAAGCCTTGGTATCTCTCCGTTATTACATTTAAACCTAAGAACCCATCAGGGAAACACTATCAGTCACATTTTATACACGAAGAAGAAAAAAGAGAGGCACAGAGAGAGGAAGTGTCCACAACCACAGGGCTAAGTGGCAGCATGCACAAGTGACACCAGGCTTCTTGCCCCGGAGGCCTTGCTTTGAAGTGCTATTATAAACTTCCATCCACTCTGTATAATGTAGTATAAATTACCGTCAGCATTACAGCAAGGAGAAAGACAAGTTTGCCCAGTAGCCCCCAGAGTCTCTGGTTTCCTTATGGGAAGCTGCTCTAGTCAAGGGAAGTCCCCTGGGGGGCTCCCCATCAGTGTGTGAGAACCACAGAGTGCACACCCCCCACCCTGCAGTCCTGCCCCCAGAGAGCCAGGGAGCCCACGGTATGTAACCAGCACCACACAGGAGCCAGGCCGCACTGGGGTCTACATCTCAGCTTCTATTTTCTCTACCGCTCTGCTGTGCCTGATCACCTAGATCACTTTTCTTGACCAGCTCAACTAGCTGGGTGGGCTTTGGAAAGTTACTGAAACTGTCTTTTCTCTTCTACGACGGTTACCCTATAGAATTGCTAGATATATTTACATACACATATATACAGACGGTCGGTCAAACCGAGACAAATAAATGAAGCCAGCCCTTCTGTTCTTGGTGACCTGAACGACAGCTGTCAGCACCACCCCTTTGCTCCCCCGACCTCCTGGACCTTGGTATGGAGCAGACCGACCACTGTCTTCCCACCACCTCTGAGGCTCACCCCAGCACCCTCCAGCGTGTGCTGATCTGAGGGGGCTTGGCCAACAGCGATAATGCCCCTTCCCTGCCCCAGGCCACTGCTGCCACCTCTCTGAGAAGCTAGAAGAAGACACACAGCAGAGCAAAGATGGAGGACAGAGTGGAGCCCGTTGCTGATATCCCTCAAGCCCCCCAATCTCAATGGGCTGCCATCAACACAGCCAGTCCTAGAGATTGTTCAAAGCCGCAGGGATTGTGATGTCGGTCCTGTTCGCTTCCCAGCACCATGGGCGGTATCACTCAAGCAGCCATGTCTCTGGAAGTGCAACTGAGCTGTCTGTTGGCCGGGACAGCTATGGCTGTCATTGAGGCCTTATCACTGCTCTTGCGAATATCTGCCCTGGACGCAGTGGACTTGAAACATAGGTCTATGCCTGCAGCCACACTGGATGGCTCCACTAACCCCCTAGTGGCCCCATCACCCTCTGCCACTACTAAACATCCTCCAATAGGTGAGTGAAAGGCAAGAAATTGGCATGTGTGGTCTACTCCTTATCTATATAAATAATATACCCTCTTGGTTCAGTGCAGGAAGGTTCCTGTGCTCTCCACCTCCAGGCTACAGAACAGTTCCCACTAAACCCTTACTTGCTGGAGTGGTTCTGTTGCCTACCTGTGACTTTCAAGTATGGTAGGCTGAGCATATCACACTGAAAGGAGTAAGGAACACTAGAGGCCCCTAGAATAGCAGCGACTGGAAGAGACCAGTGGCAGTCAGCTGTGGATGGGGTAGTGGAGATCTCCAGTGACTTGTAGATAACCCTGTGGAGCTAGTGGAAGCTGCCAGAGGAGCTCTTGAAAGCGACCAGGGAGCCCATACACCTCAGCTGCTGAGGAACCCATAGGAGTGACTAGAAGTTATGAAGGGCTATAACACTAAGTCACTGGCTTTCAAAGGCCAATGCTGCTAACCCCAAGGGGACAATACTTCAGTCATTCAAGATATCCATCCAAATTGGGCATAAGAACCCTCAGCTGATTGTGACCATACCACGTCTTATATTTCTCTTGTGAGCTGTCTGTAGATCCTTCCTTTTGGCAATGAAAATGTAGTGTCTTTACTATAAGCATGAGTTGAAAATAAACTTCAAAAATGTAATTCATTCATGACTTTTAAAAATGCAAAAAAGGCAAAACAACTTAACAAACTTGTGCTAAAGGGATCTTCCTCAAGCCTATAAAGGATAACAGCAAAAACAGGGGACATGGTACATGACAGGGAAAGACGGAATGATTTTCTCCAAAGATCAAGAACAAAGCAAGGCTGCCTGCCCTTGTCTCTTCTACCTACCATGGTCCCAGAGGTTGTCAATAGTCAGGGCAAAAAATGAAGAAATAGAAAGAAGGCACACAGATGAGAAAGAAAAGTAAAACTTTATTTGCAGATAACATGATCTTATAGACAGTCTACAGGAATTCACCATAAATAATTTTAAAACTAATAAATGCGTTCAACAAGGCCATAGAATTTAGAAACTAATAGTTCAAAAAAGCAATAAATAAGACTGGGCATGGTGGTATGCACTTATAATCCCAGCTCTTGGGAAGCTGTAAACAGGCGGATGGATCAGTACAAGTCTGATCTAGTAGTGAGACCCTGAGTACCCTCTAGACCCTTCCCTAAAATACAGAAAAAAAAAGCAATAAATAAAAGAATGAATTCCACTTATAGTAGCATAAGAAAAGATGATGGAGTAAATTTAACAAAAGAAATAGAAGCTTTGTACAGCAAAATTACAAAATGCTGCTAAGGGAAATTAAAGCCCATCTAAATAATCAAACAGGCATTTTGCGCTCACGGGCAGGAAGCCTCAGCGCTGCAGACAAGGTAATTCTCTCCGCACCGATCTACAGACTCAGAGCAGTTCTAACCACAATGTCAGTGGGCTTTTTGCAAAAATTGACAAGCACTTCCTAAACTTTACATGAAAATGCAAAACAACTAGAGTAGCTAAAGCATTTTTTAAAAGGGAAGAACAAGTTTGGTGAACTTTCATTTCCTTATCTCAGAACTTATTATAGTAACACTAATCAAGATGCTAGGCCACTATCAAAATTCAGATCAATGGAAGAGAACTGAGAGTTAAGAAAAGAAATCCTTGTATTTATATTCAATCATGTTTGACAACTGTATAAGGCAACAGATGGAAAATTTATTTAAATAGTTCAATTTGCGGTAGTACAGTTAGATTCTCACACATGAAAAAGGTGATATTGGACCCTCACCCTGTACCCTACACACAAATTAACTTAAATGAATTATTGCCTTCATAAAAGAGCTAGAATGCTAACATCTTTAGAAGAGAAAATAAATGGTGGTTACATATATGCAAAAAACAGAATCTAGGCCTTTATCACCATCTAAACTAAAATCAAAATGGATCAAAGATCTAGGTATTCAAACAGAAACAATATAGTGGAAGATATAATAGGTAAAACTCTTGAAAACACAGATGCAGATAAGGATGTTCTAAACAGAATCCCAATTGCACAAGAAATAACACAAAGAATCAACAAATTGGATTAAAAATATTCTTCACAGCAAAGGAAACCAATCAATAGAGTGAGCAGACAACTTACAGAATGGGCCAAGAAAAACTGTCAGTGTTATGGTTTGTGTCTAGTTGTCCCCCCAAAGTCTTATGAAGTCTTGGGGCAGCTTCTGGAGTTTGCGATTGATTACTGTGGGCAGGATGCTGCACCTGCCCTAGGGCAGGTAGTTTGCATTACAATGTAAGGTGGAAGGCGAAGTTTGCAGGCCTTAGCTGCTGCTACCTCTCCCTCGGCTCCTGCTCTTTGCCGCCACAATGAAAGGTTGCCCTCTGCTATGTGCTGCTCTGCCTTGGAGCCAGCTGAGTATGGCCTGAAACCTCCAGTAACTGTGCACTAAATAAACCTTTCCTTCTTCATTTTGGGTGTCGGGTGTTTGTCCCAGCAATGAGAGAAGAGTAACTAAGGCAGTCTGATACTGCTCTGTTAGAGGATTAATATCCAGGTAATTCGAAGAACTTGAAAATACCAGGTTCCCCAAAATAAAAGATCCAATGGGAAAAAAAGCCAACTGAAACAGGCTTTTAAGCAGAAGAAATATCAATGGATAAGAAACACATGAAAGAATTTTTAAAATCTCTGGTCATTAGAGAAGTGTAAATTAAAACAGCACTGAAATTCCCTCTTAGTCAAGACAAAATTTCCATCATCAGGAAACCAAATAACAATAAGTCCTCAGGAGGCTCTGAGGAATAAGAAAATGTGCTGGGTTGCTGGTGGGGATGCAAATCAGCATGACCACCACTGAGATTCCTCAAAAACTAAAAGTAGAAATTCCCCATTCTAAGTATCTTTCCAAAAGAGTTTCAGACATCATGTTACAGTGATACATACATATCCATGGTTACAGCAGCACGCCTCAAAACACTTAAACCTTTGAGGCAACTTGCATGTCCATCAATAGGTGAATGGATCAAGAAAATGTATTTATGCACATTAGAGCTCTACTCTGTCATGAAGAAGGACAAAGTGGAGTCACTGGTAGGCAAATGGTTGAAGTTTGAGACCATAATGTTAAGTGAAATAAATAGAACACACAAACTTACATGGTGCTTGGCTTCTCTTATATGACAAACCCAAAGTATAAATAATTTAAAGAGATAACAGGAAATAGGAAGCTAGATCTTTTGTAAATGGGGAGCGGATCTAGGGAGAGAGGGCTCAGTGGGGAGTGAGGAGAAATAAGAATTAAGATGTACTAGGACCTGTATGTAGCAGCCCTCTACCGTGTGTGGGGTCATTATGTACTGCACATGTGCTAGGAAGAAATTAAGAAAGAGAAATTAATGGCGATGTTAGGATTTCTTTGACATGACATGAAAGCATGCCCACAAAAAATCATGAGATTTCCTTAAATTTCTGTTTTCAGTTCAAGAAATACCTTTCAATAAGGCAAGCAACAGATTAAGAGAAAATACGACAATCAAGCACTTTGGATCCAGAGTTTACAAAGAACACTTAATAGCTCAGCTGTACAGTGCCTGTCTGGCTATCAGGAGGTCATGAGTTTGATTCCTGGTACCAAGAGAGCGAAAAAGAAAAATTAAGAAGACAAATAAAGACAACTGAAATACGGGCACATGATATGGACAGACATGTCACAAAATGAAATACATGACTGGCGAATAAGGACATCAAAAGATGCTCAACATCATTAGCTCAGCAAAACGCAAACACCAACCCATAGAATACCATTTCGCAAGTCTATCCGAACGGCTATAGTAAATGAAATAAGACAGCTAAGTGTTGGTAAGGTTATGAGAAGTTAGAACCCTCCTGCATTGTTGGTTCAAGTGTGAACTGGTGGACTCACATCAAAAGTGTGGCAGTTTCTCAAGATGTAAAGTTAAAACTACCGTGACTCAGTGCTTCAAACCTACATAGCTACGTAAGAGAAATGCAAATCAACGACATTGCACGTGAGTGTTCAAGCAGCTTTATACATAACAGCCTCAAGGAGAAACAACTTATACCCAATGGGTGAAGGGATAGCACGGCCATATGGGGAAACGCTGTCTGGTGATAAAAAGGGAAGCATCTCCTGGCATGTGCTGTGTTGTGGAACGGCCTCAAAAAGTTTGAAGAATAAAAGAAGCTAGACATACAAGACCGCATAGTGCATGATTCCTTATAGTATATGTCCACCCTCCCCCCAATTGACTTATTAAGACAGGAAAGACAGGGTAACGACCCCAGGGCTGGAGATGGGAGTGGGGAGGATCCTCAAAGGGCATCCTGGGTCTTTCCGTGCAGTGAAAATGTTACAAAATGTTTAAAATGGATTATGGTGAAGGGTGCATCTCCTGGCAAGATAACTTAAAAAATTAAAATTATATGCCTGAAATTGTGGAATTTTTTTTTCTTTCTGTTATTGTGGTAAAGTGTCACAGAAGCTTTCCATTTTAATGCTTTTTATGTGTGCAATTTTGTTATACTAAATTTCACATCATTCTTGCAGCCATTGGCCATTGCCCCCACCCCCTCCAGAAGAATATTTTTCTCTTCCTGCACTGAAACTCCATACCCACAGAACACTAACTCCTTGTTTGCCCTTTCCTCAGCCTTGGAAAACATCCCATTACTTTCTGTCTCCATAAAATTGACTATCTCAGGTGCTGCATGTAAACGGGATCATACAATATTTATTCTTTGGTGTGGTTCATTTCACTCATAGCATGTTCATCCATATTGTAGATTTGTTAAAAATTTCCTTTTTAAAAGGGCGAACAGTGTGCACTCTCCGTATCTGCCACATTTTGTTTGTTTGATGATCGTCACTGGGACTGTTCCTTTTTTGTCCTTTGCAAATCATGGAGTTATGAATATTGTATAAATATCTTGAAATTGGTGATAAAATTATAAAAATATCTTGAAATAACTATATATCAATAGTTACTTTAAATTAAATATCCGTGGGGTACCTGTTTTATGAAGCATTGTATAAAAGGTTGTGAATTTAAAGGGCCAGAAGTATAGTCCACTGCTTATACTTAGCATGCATGGAAGGCCATGATTGAATCCCTAATCCATATCCTCCTTTCAGGTTCATTTAATAAAAAAGACAAATTTTGGGGTTTTGGAAGATGAAAAAGAGGTCAGGGCGCTTGGGCTTGGGTGAGGAGGGGCAGGACCAGAGAGCCTTGCTCCTTCTTCACTCTCAGAATATGCCTTACCCATGAGTCCTTTGAGCACCTGGCTCTTTGGGGAGGTCGCCAGGCTGACTGACTCGAAATCCGTGAAAGTGGTGAACCTTTTCAGTGAGTAGCTGATGGCTAAGAGGAAGAAGACCTGCGACTGGTACCCAAAGCACAACACGTATTTTGCGCTCATGGGAACACTCCGGTTCCTCAGCCTCTACAAAGATGAGCATCAGGATTGTAAGGATGAACAAAAGCATCCAAAGAAGCTTTGTGGAAATGGAAAGCCAAGGAATAGAGGAAAAGAGCAGGGAAAAAGAAATAGTGTTAGCTGTCAAGACAGAAAGTTTGTGCCTCAGTGACTAAGAAGAAAGGGTAGTCACTGTCTTTTTATATATTAGAGTCTAGTCTTCCTCAGTAGTTATTTGAAATAGAATCATCTGCATGGAAATCTAATCCAGTTAAATTGTGCCTGGTTTCTGGAATACACTGTAATTCCAGAAAATTATTTCATCCTTGGTTTTGTAATCTGAGGTTTACCTAATGCTCTAATGGGGTAAATGTATAGTTTATTGCTTAGTGATTTGGAGTGGGTAAGGGAGGCTGGGGAGTGGAGAGGCAGCCTCATTAAATGAATGCCCAGCAGTTTCTTCATTTAAAAAAAAGAGAGAGAGAGAGAGAGAGAGAATACAAAAAGTTCAAAGAACAAAATAATACTGGTAATCCCACCTAGAGATGACTTCTGAAAGATTACTTAGCAAACTCTTACTAAATTTTAATTGTACTTAAAATTAGTAGAAGGAACTGAAATGAAGAAGTTGGTAACCCTCAGGTATTTATTTGCAACAGAAGTATTCATTCCTAAACTACATTCTAAAGGCAAAAAAAGAAATCAAAAACCATTGAAGTTAAATTACAACAGTTTTCTATGCATGCAAATTTGTTTTTGATGGCCAGTTTAATTCTCCAGGTGGACAATTGTTTATAGAAATCAGAGGATATTTTTGATCTTTAAACAAATTAAATGACTGAATGTTTAGATGGAAAAATAAAAGAACAAACTTTAAAACTTCAGCAAAGTTCATGATAAATGTCTAAGAGAAGTTATTAGGGAATCTCTCATTCTTAAGCCAAACAACTACAGGTACATCAACTCATTAAACAAATAAGACAGTTAAGTGGTAGGATTCTCACCCAGACTAATTATATATGCTGATACCTGTGAACCAAGCAACTGCACTGAACTTAACAAAGTATAATAGAAGGGTCACACTCTAAATGCCTGCCATTCTGGTCTTCTAAAAATGTACTTCGTGTCATGACATACCAGCTGTTACTATACTGCCCTTTTATAAAGGGTAGTAAATGAAAAATAAGACGAAAAAATGTCAGAAGACAGTCATGCTACAATGCTACTATGCTGTATATGGATGGATTTCTAAATATATAAATATATGTAAGTGTTCACTCCCAATTTTTTTTAATTTTATTTTTTCTTCTTCATATTCTGTATAGACTTAGAGCTCAGTGTCTCAATACTTGATGGAGAATACATGTTCCATGTTATGCCTACGATGTCTGATATTTAGACTAATAGTGTGGGTAAACTGAACTACATATGTTGCAGGGTAATAATAAACTTCTCTTCTGGAGGGTTAACAAGTTAAGTTTGCAGATCAAAAATTGGAGAAAAAGAAAGGCTGCAAGGTCAGCCAACATTCTGGCCCTAGCCTTTCAAAGTCAGTGAAGACTCAGGACATAGGAGAATTTGTAATGTAATATCATGTAACTCAGTAGTGCCCCAAATTTTCTGATCAAGGAGATTAGGGGGCCACAGAGAAATGCAATCATTGATGTATAATGTGCCTAAGGAGAGTCACATGGAGAGAAAACTTTCTCTCAGGCTTTCACAGAGAGCAAATTGGTCAAGCAATGACTGTGACTCATCCACAAGGCTGACACTTACATGGGATCTACAAAGTGCATTAGAGGGTTACAGGATAAACCCTGAGGGTACCTGACTGACCTTATCTGACACAAAAGTTACATTTTTTGTTATATAGGTCTTGCTTTAAATTGGCCTCAACCATCCAGCAGAAAAGTATAAAAATGGAAGTATATAAAGTCATATTGCCGGGCGTGGTGGCACAGGCCTGTAATCCCAGCACTCGGGAGGCTGAGGCAGGAGGATTGTTGTGAGTTCGAGACCAGCCTGAGCTACAAAGTGAGCTTAAGGCCAGCCTGAACTGCATAGTGAGACCCTGTCTCAAAAAGACAAAAAAAAAAAAAAAAAAAAAAAAAAAGTCATATTAATATGAGCTGTGAATGGCTCAAGTCAAGAATTTCTGTGGATAACCCACTTCTATTGTGGACTGCTGATCTGTGTCGGGTTGTTTTATTTTAAAAATATATATATAATTCGTCATCCATGTTTTTAAAATCTGTAATATCTGTATTGTTGTATGTTACCCTGTTTATGTCATTTTTTCTCTTTTTTTTTTTTTTTTTTTTTTTTTTTTTTTTTTTTTTTTTTTTTTTTTTCTGCTTCTATTTTTCACTCTTCAAGTTAAAATACAAATAAATAAATTAAAGGAAAAAAAAAAAACCAAACAAGACAAAATACTTTTTAAATAGTGTCTAAAATCTAGGGAGGTTACACATGAATTCTGAGTATGTCAGTTTCTCTTTGCTCTGCACAAATTAGTTCTTGGTTTTGAGTTTATCTGCTACAGCCTGAATTTTCTCACTCAGAGCACTGAAGTCTTTTCCTATTTTGCTGTAAAAGTAATTATTTGTACCTTTCAGATTTTATTTATCTTTCAGGTTCTTACACTAGGGACACAATGTGATGTTTACACATGTGTCTCTCTGATTTATTTCACTAGTTGCCTCCATTTACCTGTCAAAGACTTGGTTTATACTTTATTAGAGCTGAGTAATACTCCATTGTATAAAAATACCACAATTTTTATATCCATTCCTCAGTTGATAGGTAGTTTGGTTATTTCTAAGATTTGGCCATGACAAATTGCACTGCTATAAACATGGGTGTACATATATTACTGTGGTATGATGTTTCCAGCTCTTAAGGAAAAATACTCAGGAGAGGAATAGCTGGATTGAAAGGAACTTCTAATCCTAGTTTTTTGAGGACTCTCCACACTGATTTCCATAGTGGTGACTGGTAACTGGCATTACCAGAGTAGAGAAAGGTCCCTCTAGAATTTGTTACTGGTTGAGTTCTTGATGACAGCCATTCTTTTTTGGGGTGAGATGGAATCTCAGTGTTGTTTTAATGTGCATTTCTTGAAGGAGAAAAGAAAACAAAAGAAGGGGAAAAATATATATATATACACACACAGGATAGTTTGGCTAATTGTACTGCTTTCTGCTAGTCTTTTGAAAGGAGCAGTTAATGCTTAATTTTTCTCTCTTTCATTTTTTGGTAATGTTTTAAGCCATTTTTCATGCTTATATTTGGTAATCTGAGTAAACTGGTTTGAAGACAATATGCAACATAACAACCATTGCTGAATTGCTATAATTTTGTTTAGTGGAATTCTGTATTGTTTCTTTTTGTTTTGTTTTTTCTACTGTTTATCTTCTGTAAAAAAAAAAAAAGTAATAATGATTTTAAACTTAGAAATAAGGCAATGTTTGAGCTGGATATCCTTTCAATGTCATAATGAATAACTACTTAAATCCATGCAAGAACTAGTTGATTTTCTGGAAGAATGTGCCTGTGCTTGACTTTGTTATTTTAGATCCTACATGTTGAACTGTGAAATTATGTTAATTTGTATGTTTCGATCAGATTGGGGAAAATATCCCAAAGATTATGACTTTATTAGCCTGAAGGACACTAGTCATCTCTATAATCTAGTAATCTTACACTAACCTTCATTTTTTTGTGTTGAAAATGCTTTTCCTTGTACTGTGGATTTCTGCTGGTCTATGAAAAGGAGCAGTTAATGCTTAATTTGTTCTGTCTCCTTTTTTCAATTCTTTTTCCTTTTTCTCTTCTTAATTTCTTTTCTTTTTCTTTCTTTTTTTTTTTTTTTTAAGAGTTGCACAATAACAATAATTTATTAAGCCCCTCCCTGCCCTTGTAGTCTCCAGGTCACTTTTTCCGCTTGTAGAGCTTGTTTGCCAGTGTCAGGAAGATGGCTTGGGGGAGTGGTGCAGTGTGCTGCTGGATGAGGTTTATGATGTGATTGTAGCTGTCTGCCTCATACTGTGAATACACAGCTGGCAGATCCATCTTCTCGTATAGTCCTGACTATTTTCTCTGTGTCCTTCTGTCCATAATTCTCCTGCAAGATCTGGTGCTGCTCCGGAGTGGCTCGCTGTAGACACTGAACCACCAGCCAGCTGCATTTATTATCCTGGATGTCGGTGCCAATCTTTCCCATCACACTGGGTCCCCAAAGAGGTCAAGGAAATCCTCCTGTATCTGGAAGAACTCGCCCATCACCATCAGGATCCTCCTGGCGTTGCTGTGCTCCTTCTCCCCGTCAATACCGGCCATGTACATGGCAGCAGCAACAGGCAGGTAGAAGGAGTAGAAAGCTGTCTTGTACTTGACAATAGATTTGTGCCTCTTTTCAGTGTGTTTGCTGAGATCCACATGGTACTGGGGGGCTGTCATGTCATCCAGCCTGTCCGACCTCTGTCTGATAGGCAGTCTGCAGGAGGAGCTCAAGCAGGTTCAGGTAGTAGGGCTGTTCCCTGCAGTGGAACTTCAGCAGGCGGTAGATACAGGCTTCCAGAAGGACAGCATCATTGACAGCATCCAAACCTATTCTCAGCTTCTGATACCAGCAGACCTATCCCCTCTGTGTAAGGGATCTGTCACCAGGAAGAAAGCTTGCAGCAGTTCCATGCACCAGCCCACAGGCAGTGCCCACTGCAGACTGTCTGCATCCTGTTTCCTTGGCTCCACCAGCTCCCAGAATGCTACCATGCCATCAAACCCCGGTTGTATTTGTCTCCGATGGCATTGTACTCTAGGACCTCCTTAAGCTGGGCAATGACATCTCCTTTTTCTGGGTGCCTTGCATCATCTTCAGTCAGCACCCTGACAATCTGAGGGAAGTGCTGGATGAAATTCTACATTTCTTGAGAATAAACATCGCATTTCTGCTCTCCATTCATCCTGAGAGAAGAGCAAAGTGCTCTGTTTTGGATGCTGTTCCTCTATGGTCTCTTCTTAATTTCTTATATATTTCTCTCTTCTAATTTTGCACACATATCTCTAGTAATATGAACACCTAATTTGAAGACAATACAGCATTATAACAAATACTGAGAAAGTCGTATTATTTTGATTAGTGTAATTCTGTCATTTGTAATTTTTAATACCATTTTGTACTCTCTTTAAAAATAAAGAAAAATGATTTTCCTGTTGCATTACATAAATCATTTTTTTGAGTGCACTTATGATTTTTTTTTTTTTTTAAAGTTATAGTCTTCTATGTTGCTCATTGTAGCTACTATGTAGTCAGGCCAGCCTCAAACTTGAGATGATCCTGTCTCAGCATCCTGTATTGGGATTTCAGTCATGAGCCACACATCCAGCTTACAATTTTACCATCTGACATTAAGTCTTTTTTTTTTTTTTTTTCAGAACCAGGGATTGAACTCAGTCCCTTGCACTTGCCAGGGAAGCACTTATTCTACTGAGCCAACTCCCTGGCTCTGATGACTAAATCTTAATGTGCTGAGTAAACAGCTTTGATATTTGCCCATTCTGTTTCTGTATGGGGCATGAGATCACCACTTTTTAATGAAAAACTTTTTTCTTTTCATTTTATGTATTTGATACAGGTTTTCACTAGACACCTCGGACTCATAGTGATCCTCCTGTTTTCAGCTTCCCCAGTGCTGAGATTACAGGCATGCGCCACCACACCTGGACTCATTCCCCCAGCTCATCGAACCCTGGGGGTGGGGGTAGCACAGCATGTGGGACGGGGGATCAAACAAGGTCACCATTTTAACAATATAGCTTCTATGTATATCACAACTCACACTTTCTCCTTTTATCTCCTATGAATACTTACTCCGTAAGTATAGAAGAGTCTACAGTGCAAATTCCCCAGCTGCTCCTGGGAGTCCAACTCAGAGAGACTGGCCTGGTGCCTGGTCATGTGCACTGGACACAGTGGCCCTAGTGAAGATCCCCATGCTGGTGGGTCTCAGAATTCTGAGTGCAGGCAGAAGGCTGGGTTGAAGGTTAAGGCCTTGGGACACACTGGAATCCCGCAATTCATGTTCCTAAAGCTCATCTTGGATGAGGATTGCACATGGTCTTCTGTCCCTCTCTTCTATCCATCGGCTGTATGAGAATAAGGTAGACGCAGGGGAGTCCAGGAATCTGTATATGAGGTTGTGTCACACAAAACTGCCAACACTAAACCCCTTCTGACATTGAAAAAGCAGCATTTTTGTACCACTTGACTTAATAATTCCTTACCTGTTTCCAACTTGAAGCTGACTGGACAACCCACTTCTGGATATAACAATTGAGGGGACACAGAATTGGTATCATTTGAGTTAAGTGTTTTGTATCTTTCATAAGACTTAAAAGTTTCAGGACTTGCTCTTCAGAAAAAGTACATCAGATACAACTTACAACTTTCTGTCTATAATCTCAGAGAACTTTTGCATATGCACTCGGAGAATTTTTGCCTCCTGGTTAATCCAATTACACAAATTTTCTGAAGATATTCTCTAGGAATAGTGGTTTGCTGCCACCTACTGCCACGGGCTTCTTAGGCTCTGTTTGGTGTCGTCTCCTGGTTTGGTATTTTGTAGGAGCTATCAGGTCTTAGTAAATGACAGAGTAGTCCAATTCTGGGCTGAAATGAGAACCCCAGATCTATTTGTTTATAATCTGCAGATTGCACTAAATTGTCAGGGCAACTTAGTGTAGCGAACTGTGCTGCTGCAGAGCACTATGCACTGTCTAGGTTTCTGCATACCATTCGGGCTTACCCTTTGATTCTAAGGAAACTTAGCCTACAACTCTGTTGGGTAAATGACAGTAATGCAAAAGAATTATTTTAGAAATGCAAGTAATGCCATGTGTAAGGACTGATACACTGTGTCAACTTGAGAAGTCTGGAAGTTTAAGTGACTAAGCAGGGGGTCAGGGTACTCACTCTGTAAACAGCCTCATCCTGGCCTTGAGGTAAGCAGGTGTAGCGCTCACACCAAGATGGTATGAATGTTACACCCACCTAGGTCAGGCGGCCTGCTTACAATATAAGGGAGGCAAAGAGGCTTCTTCCCCCCACTTTTGCTCTTGCTTTTTCTGTCTTCTGCTGCCTTGAACTGCTGCCTCTTTACCAGGCCACCCTGCCTTAGAGCTGGCGGATTATGGACTGAAATCTCTCCAAACTGTGAGCTAAAGAAACCTTTTCTCCTGTTCTGGGTGCTGGTATTTTGGCCCAGCAACAAAAGAAAAATTCACTAAGATACCACCTTCTCTCAATTTCTGGTACTGAGGATTGAACTCAGGGGCGCTGTGATCACTGAGCTTGTCTCAGTTACCTTTTATTTTTTGCTGGGACAAAATGAAGGCAGAAAAGGTTTATTTAGCTCGCAGTTAAGAGGAGGTTTCAGTGCATACTTGGCTGGCTCCAGGGCAGAAGGCAGCAGTTTACAGTAGAGAACAGTGGAGAGCAGAAGAAGGAACAGCAGTTGCCACGTCTATCAAACCCCTCTCCCTTCCTTTCATGCTCACTGTGAAGACTTGAGCTCAACCTCCAAGATTGGAGTGGCGTGGCTGTGAAGATCAAGCTCCTCCTGAGTAGCACAGTTGTGAAGTCGGAACTCCTCCAAGGAAGTGGGGCGCAGAAGCCTTCCTCAGGGGAACTACCCACTCGGGCCCCCCTCTGTTCCTCTCTCGGACAGGAGCTTTCTTTCCCTCAATAAATCTATTCTGCTCATAACTTCCGTTTGATCCTAAAATTCATTCTTCGGTTTTAGAGAACACGAACTGGTACAGGTCAGGTCCAGAGATAATTTTTTTCCTATGACATTTGGAGGCTCCCTATATCGTTTGGAGGTCACCCACCCAAGATCAGTTTTTCTCCCTGTATCATTTTTTTTTGTTTGTTTGTTTCTGTCTCCAAGTTTTTTTTTTTTTAATTTATTTTTTATTTTATTGAGGTACAAATATCAATCAGACAGTTTCAAGACACCTTAACAAGACAGATTCGATAAATTAATACATTGCAAACTGTTTTCATGTTTTGGTATCGTACAAGGTGCATACATGATATTATATTTACAGATACTATTTTAGCAGATGTCTCTTATCAGTAAATTAAGAGTGTAGCTGCTTACTTATCTTATTTTTTATACATGAATTATATCAAAAATTCAATACTTATTTTTCTAGTTGATGACTGTAGTACTAGAAGCCGACATAATATCCTGTCCAACCACCATTAGTGCAGATCTTGCCTCATCTCACTCCCTGTATCATTTTGGAGAGTCCTACTGAGATCACTGGATGGAGACATTCTGGTCACCGGATCAATTGTAACTTATATTCACAAGTGGTTAGTAAGATCTAGAGGGTGTGGACTTCTAAAAGAGCTGTAATCCAGGCCTCTACAGGGCTACACCCATTCTTAGCTGAATCTTCAAGCTTTTCAAGGACAATACCTTTTAAAAAAGAAAAGACAATTTGGAACTTCCAGAGTTCATGTGCCTTAGATGACCCTGATAAATTCAAAGCTGTAATGAAAATGCCTGTTCTCTACTGAGGCTTTAGATAGAACCTCTGAAGAATATATCTGACTGTTGATCAACAAATATGACCCCTTTCAGCGTGAAGAAGCCAGAGTGGTCATCGCCCAAAATCCATCATGGTAGTTCGGGTTACTTCTTCAGAAGGGGGAATGCCTTCAGAAAGGCAGCTGAGTTAGATAGAAATATTCTAGGCAGTCAGAGAGGTTTAGGCCCTCAAGGAGACAAGATGGCAGACAAGGTGACTTTGCAACAGACCTTCCCTATGGGCCACACCTCAATACCAAGACAAAAGAGGAAACACAGCTACATACTTCTTTAGGGATGGGCATCAAAGATTGATATTCTAAATAGGTATCAATCACTTTGAAAGAGCCTAAATGAGTCACTAGCCCAACCCCCAACAGGAAGAGACCCTGTCCCATATTCATGCCTGCTTGCTACATGACTCACTTTCCCATTTGGAACTGGATTTAATTAATTTAACCTAAGCAATGGTACTTGTCATCTCATTGGTTAACCATAGTTTTGTCCCACCTCTTGTCCGCCTAAGCGACATGTCCACCATGTCATTACAACCTTAGACCTGCCTCACCACATGGTTTTCCTCTATAAAAGTCTGTGGAACAGACAGCTTCCTGGGGGAACTACCCACTCGGCCCCCTCCTCCTGTCCCTCTCTCACAGGAGCTTTCTTTCCCTCAATAAATCTATTCTGCTCATAAAAAAAAAAAGCCTTCCTCAACCCCTTTATAGCCCCACCCCTCCCTGTGGGGTGCGGCCCCATGGTCCAGGTTGTGGAACTGCCAAGGTGATCCAGCCAAGTTGACACAATGTATCGACCACTAGAGAGCTATATCCCTTTACCCAGTTCGTTTTATTTTGATAGAATCTAAGTTGCCCAGGTTGGCTTTGAATATTTGATACTCCTGCCTCCCCTTTCTGAGTAGCTGGGATTACAGTCACAGTGGCCCTAGCTGTCTTCTCTTGACTTCCTTTCTCCATGGGCGAAGATGTTACTTTGCTTCCATTTGTATATTTATTTTAATTTCCTGGTCTATAACTGTTGTTTTCTGCTTTGAACTGATTATAAAACCTGATTGGTTCCATTAAGAATTTAATAAAATCTTTAATACGAGCTCATTTGATATCTGTGGGCCCTATTACTCTCTTTCGAAAATGATCCTTTAGTAAAGGCCAATCTCGTATTGGTCATTTAAGAGAGGACTTTTCTTTTTTTTCTTGAAAACTCATAATTAGGAGATTCTCATTACTGCAAATAATGTTTAGAAATATTAGTATATTTGCCATTCCTCTTCTTTTTCCTGCTGCTCAATTAAAATGGGTAAGACTGTCATTTTATCCTGTGAGGAAATATATGGTAAACAAAATAAGGAGCTCATAAATAGGGCTCTTTCTTTGGTGGTGGTACTGGGAGTTGAAACCAGGGCCTTCTCACTGAGTGAAGGTCATTGTCATTTTAGTTTTATTTTTAGACAAGTTCTTGCTAAGTTGCTCAGGCTGGACTCAAACTTCTGATCTTCCTGCCTCACCCTCCCAGTGTGGTGGGATTACAAGGCATGTACTCTAAGGACCCTGTGAGACTTTTGCTTTCCTAAAGCTTAAGTCTTTAGGATAATTTAGAGACCTGGACAGGATGTAAATCTTAGAGAAGATGGGGATTTCCTTTCGAAAATAACATGCTGATCTCCAGTGGAGGGGGACAGAGCAGGGACCAGCAGCAGCAGGTGCAAAGGCCCAGTACTTGGGTGGCCCAGAGCACAAGGAACATGCGGGGTGGGGCAAGAAGGGCCCCAAAGACAGGACCCTGGGGGCTGGCGCAGAACCCCTTGTGGTCCAAAAGCCTTTACAGTTTATATAAAAGGGAATTTGGTTTCTAACTTTCTGAGGTACTTTAACAAGTCCCAGGTCTTATGAGGCAAAGGACAATCTGATAAACTCATCTATGTTTTGGGGGCTCTAAAGCAAAATCAAACAGAGGACATCAGAATCCATTGAACATCAGGAAACCATAGCACATAAGCATTTTGTTTCAGTTGCACTACTGTACATATTATTTTTGTGATCTAATTACTACCTTACTGTAGAGAGGGAAAAGAAATTGTAACTCTGACACTTTATGAAATAATCTTGCCCCTGCTGGCCCTAAGACAAACCCTAATTCCAAAATTGTGTTAACTGTAAACCAGCCATTTATAAAATGAGCTAGAAGGGTCAGGGAGGTAGCTCTGCGGTCTAAGGGCCTGCCTGGCAAGTGCAGGGACCGGGGTTCAATCACCAGAAGCACATGCTGCTCTGGTTCTGCCCTGGGCATGCCCAGCTGGCCCCTGAAACTGGGCTTGGTGGGGCACACATGTAATCCCAGCTCTGGGGAGGTGGATACAGGAGGATCACTACAAGTTCAGGCTATGCAGTGAGACCCTATACCAGATACATTAAAAAAAATTCTCTTTAGAGTGAGCTAGAAGATACAAAGTATTCAGTAGCTAACCCAAAATGAAACTGTAAATGCTATTATTTATTCTGGGATTCATAACAGCATTTCTCTTTCAGAAGTTTAAAATTAAGGTGGAATTTTATAAAGCATTTACCTATCTTATCAGCATTTGTATCCTAGTCTAGAAATTCAGCCTGTTTTAGAAGAGACACAGCTTACCCTGTATAAGTTTCTGAATTATTTTTAATAGCCCCACAATGATGTGGCCTTTACGTAAAAACTCATTTGTGAAGTTTGTTAAGGTGAAAACAGAGACAGTCACAGCCCTGAGTTGGGAAGCATGCATGTTCTCTCTGTTAGAAACGAAGGCACGCTGCTGCTGGTTTCACACTGTGTCTTTTCCTCGCTGGGCTTAAAATGGTCACAGAAAGCTTCTCCTTGTTAGGCCTGTGTTTCAAAAACATGTCATCTTAGAGGCCTCCGAACAGAAATCATGGCTTAAGACAAGAACTAGAATGAACCTCTTGCTGCCAGAGCAGGCCATTAGCTCTTTTTATTTCAAGTAAAACCGAGCAGTTGGCACTGTTCTTTCTATTGTAGTGCATTACAGTCCCCCAAACAGAACACTGAAACAAGATCAAAGCAGGCTGGTTATTTTATTCAACACCCCTTGGGATACTGCTTTATTTTACTTGGCATTTTATTGTGAATGAGAGCGCTCCTTTTGTAAAGACATTCTTGCAATGTACAGGCTGATGAGGGAAAAAACGGCAGATAGGAAGGAGAAGGCACTTCAGTCCCGTGTGCTTTCTTCTAAATTTACATTCAAAAAGGTGTCATTCAAGGAACACTGTCTTGTCTTATCCTTGTGACGACTAAGACATAAGACACGATTAGAGTAAAAACTCCAGCTGCTTTTGTGAGATACATGTGAATTCACATCCATGGCACAGAAGGCACAGGTCGCCCTTATCTAGCAGAGAGACAAAGAGCCAGCTTCAGCTTCAGTCCCTGGGCTTTCTCCGCCAGCCCCAGCCTGCAGTTCACTTGTTTCCTCTTGCTGTAGAAAGCCTCAGGCTTAGGGAGAGTGCGTTACACTGAACTGGAATAATTTTTCAAATCTGTTCAATACAACCTTCTTTTAAAATGAACATTAATTTTTCAATCTGAGATTACTGTCACCCACTATTCATCTTTACATTTGCTTTCTCTAATAAAGCACACATTTTTACAATCCAAATGAATAATGAAGACTACTTATACCTTCCATGGCAATATAATTTCTGAGCAGCAGCAGGTTTTCTGATAAGATCCTCTGACCACTGGATGTTTCAATTTTTCAAAAGTCAGACAAATTGAAATTTTTCATTCTATAGCCTCCCATATAGTCAGAAAATTCTAAGAAGCCTCTCTGCATTCAGAAAGTATCATGTAACACAGGTTGAAAAATTAATAAATGTTATCTACTATATAATAGTATCCACATTTCAAATTTTAGCTCCTTACATACAGGTAGATAAAAATATCACAAAGACAAAGAAAACCGATTTTCCCATGGTCGGTCAGGAGTAAAATTTATCTTAGTTCCTAACTTAGTACTTTATATGCTAAATTACACAGCTGCTTTAGTGGCTGGAACCTTATATAAACAAATTGGGTCTAAAATTACATTCTCACCAAAGAAATTAATTGGATAATTTATCAAGTGTGAAAATAACATTAGAATATTCTGCACAACCAATCAAAGGCTTTTAAACAAATGCATTATAAAAATATCCCTTCAGGCAAAATAAATAAGATAAACATTCAGCCTAACATTTACACAAAAGTTTAAACTGAGGACTGCAATTTTAGCTACAGATATAACCAGTCACCCCACAGAACTTACGAATACTCAATTATAGCTGCTGAATTATTTCAGGACAGAGACCCAAAGTTTGAAGCCTTAACTAGACTTCCAAAGTAATATGTGTTAGCGAATACAGCAGAGTGTGACTGTAGATTCTAGGTGTAGATGTCCACTATGTTAGAAGCTTTCCTGCAGCCTGAAAAATTTCAGGATAAAGTGCTAAGTGGAGAAGGTGACAGTGACATCTACGCCTTAGCAAACCTAGAACTTACAGGATACTGGTCAGTTATATGACACATGTAAGAAACTGTGTTCCAATCCATGACATCATTTAATGTTATATGTTTGAGTGAGCCAAGGACAGGAGACCCATAAATGACCAGAATACGATTCCTGCCCACAAACATTCCACCTTCTCTTGGGGGTCAGCACGGAAGCAAATCAGTTCCTGTTGCTTCAGGGGCTTCCTGGGAGCGGGAATGAGCTGCAGTAGGAGGAGCAAGGCCCCAGAGCAGGGCAGCGTCCTCCCTTCAGGGAAAAGACCATCATGTCTCCTTCTCCATAAAAACCTCTTTCTGATCTTGAATTATCTTTCAGCTTTACTGCATTGTGACCTCGGCCTTTATGGGTAGAGGTGTGGCGGGGAAGCTGAACACACAGGAGGCAGTGAAGCAACCAGGCATCTTCTTGCAAGTGTTGGTCTTTGACTCAACATGAAAGATGTACACTGGGTTACGATCTGCTGAGATCCACTCGGTCTGATTTCCTGAGATGGTCCAAGTAAGGAAGTGCTAAATCAGTATGAAGACACAGTGCCCGACACCTGTGGAGCTAGCTACAGGTTATCATGCGAACCTGGGAATTTAAAGAGTGATTCAAAAGCAAATATACAATTCCTTTTACCTCAGGGCTTCTAGGGAACGAGGCATCAGACACACACAAACTACCTGGTGACATTTCTGTATGAAACAATGAACAGAATGGAACTGAGGCAGGATGAAAGCAGAGCTGCATTAGTGAGTATATGGAAAGAAATACACTTTAAGTCTTAAGTTAGAAAAACCCAATAATTAAAAATGTTTTGTGGTCACCAGAAAGTTAAGGAATCCCTGGATAAAGGGATGACAAGGAATTAGTCCTTGGTAAGGAGAGTGTACTCCAACTGCATGCATAATTACTAAAAAGGCCTTAGCTTGCCGGACACTTACTGGCGTAGAACCAGTCCCCAAGAATGTGACTTATCCAGTCACTACTATTAAGTGCTAGAGATCACTCGACATCACTGTTGACCATCGTTAGGGTATGAAAAACCAACCTATCTAAATCACTTTTTAAAAACAAATTAAGCATAGCAAAGGTTGACTATGTTAAATGATGGTTAACAAGATACAATTCCCAGCCAAAGGCTTGTAGACTTAACAGGTGGAAGTAGGTGCTTAAGCATTGGGTAGGAGATTCAAACGTAAAGATATCAATTTCTAGGGCAAGACTCGATTCCAATTTGAATCTTACCAAAATCTATTTAAATGGCTGCTGAACAACTGGGTCTTCTTCGTACCCATGACATCTTACAATAAATGACTACTGGCAAAGAGCTGGTTTATTACAAAATGTTGAGTTTTGGGAATTACAAAAATAGCTTGATTTCACACAAGCTCAAAAAAAAAAAAAGCTCGGTTTAGTGAAGAGGTGACTCAGCTGATGAGGACCCTAAGGTGAGGTAAACATTAGCACCAGCAAGGACAAAGGTGAAGCTATTTTTTTACTGGTAAAATCCCCTGCTAAGGATTATCGATGTTCTTTGAGTTAAAACTCAATTTTGTAAGGTAGAATTTGAGGGTTGGAGGCAACCTTAGAAACATTCAGTTCATGTTATTTTACAGACGGGAATCTGAAGCATGAAAAGTTAGTTAGGTAAAAAAACTGTTTTGAAGGTTTCTGAATTGGCAAAGAATAAATAAATAAATACAAAATAACACAACCAAGGCAGGAAATGACTCCTCTTAGTACCTAAGGCAGAGACATGCTTTTAATAGAAATTTAACCAGGAAGCTTTTAAATATCACTTCCTTTTTCAAATGGGAAGTTGACGCTTTCTGGCAGCAATTAATTTTCTTCTCTGATAAAAGTACATGTTTATTGTAGAAAAATGTAAAAAGTGCAAGAATGTACAAAAAATAAGCCATCCAAAATAATTCATATTTCTTTCAGGCCTTTTCTATGTAAATATAAAAAAAGTACTGCTTACTTTTTAAGTGGAATTTGATTATTTATTCACTGAAAAACAATGGCAGGAACAGCAGCAGCAGAGGCCTCTACTTCGTTTTCCTTAGCGGGTGGTACTTCACTGATTCTTGGGAGCTGTTTGTGAACAGCCAAGCGACACAGCCTGGCAGGAATGAACTGGTAACCAGTAACAAGTCAGTGGCATTCACATGGCGAGGGAACAGGGTCTTTTCCTGACCTCTGCTGTCACTCTACAAGAGCAAGATCCTTAACACAGGACAGGGCACTGAGGGTGTAGAGAAACACAGGGCAAGTCACAAGGACACTGCTGGAGTGACTTGGAGTGGAAAACCAGAGTCTTCTTTGCATATAAGGACTCCAAGCTTCCTCTGGAAATTACCATAGCACTTGAATGCTGGCTGGGGTTCTGACTTGGGCCCTTGGGAGATACAATACCATTTTGCATGACCAGCAACTTTGAATAATCTTGTGTAAAACAGCAGCGTGTGGGTCCTTTAGATTCTTTATAAATAAATGTTCACACTAGTCCTGTGGCTACCTGAACACTAGATCCCACAATATTTTATTACGTACAGGCTGTTAACAAATACAATGGCACGTAAATCTCTTCTTCCTATAAGGAACATGTGCCCACTCCTCAGAACCTACGGGACTAGAACCTCTGCAAGCAAGGCCATGCTGTGATAGAACCCTTACGACTTCCAGCTCTGGTTTAGTGATTTCAATGGTACCTCCAGGGACAGCCTAACATAAAAAAAATAAAATCTGGGCTTCAGAAATCAATTTTGTACCACTGAAATAAAATCAGAGGGTAGTCACAAGATCTGAACATTTCTGGCTCATTTAGCATCTGTTATTACCAATGAGATATCATAAAGGTTAACTAGTGGAATCACTTCTAATTTTTTGTTTGTGGTTCTGTGAGCATAAAATTAAGAGGAAGCTTGGCTGGGGTTGTGGAGTTCACTCTCTGCTGAGCAGACAGAAGGGCTCCCTAGGCAAGAGGAGCCGCTGGGGGCTACATGGGACTCTGCATCATAAACCCTGGAGAAGATGCCACTTGCAGCCTCAAGGAAATAGGGAAGCAGGCAGGATGAAGCAAACAAGCTACTTAGCAGTCAACATGTTTACACTAAGGCCACACTCCGATTTAGGCCAATCCCTGAGTATCATAAACATCAGGAGGGGAGAAAGGGCGAATGAGAACTTAAGGTGTTTAAGGATTCTGGTTAAAATCCTCTGAAATCTATAGGAGGTCAAATAAAATGAGAACTTCACTTTCCAGAGTAGTCTCTTTCATGGGCAGTAGTGATCTCACGTTTAATATATTTCACACAACACCATTAAGCAAACCGAGGTTTTAAGCAAAACCCATTACTACCAGTGGTTTGAGTTTTAGAAATATACGTCTTTTTTTTTTTTGGTATTTGGTATAGGGTCTCACTGTTTCAGCTTCCCCAGTCTTAGGGTTACAGGCATGCATCCCCATACCTGGTCTGGTTTGCTTTTTCTGTCAGTAAAATATTGTGGCAAATGACCAGGAAAGCTCACCAGAAAGCTGTGTTAACTCACAAAGCAGAGGCTACTGCCAAAGGCACTTCAAACGTAACATTTCTGAAAAAGCATGAAATGGTGTAGGTTTCCAAGGTAAAATAGCCTTAGGTATTTGTAACAGGAAGGTGTAGCAAGTGATCTCTTCAAGAACATGCCTGTTCCCCACTTTTTCTGTTTGCTTGCATATTTTTCTGAAACACAAGGCAAGGAAAGGCACTTTTCCATAGTTTTTCTTTGTAAACAAATGAAGGGAAGTTAAACCCCTGCATCAGTACTTCGGGCCTGAAAACCCTCCTTTCGAAGGCCACCCATGTCAAAGCGTGTAGAAACCTCACAGCGCACTAATAACGTATCATCCTTCACGAAGGTTCTTTGTCTTAGGGCTTCCAGGTGCATGAAGGTTACGTAGCCAAAACCTTTTGGGTTCCGGGGGATCGTGGGCCTCTGGAAGGCAAGCAGCTCGGGTTTGGCATCCATTATCTCTTCGTGGTTCTGCCTTACTGATGCTTCAGACTGGTCGAGAATTGTAAGGCGGATCGTGCCCTGGAAGGGCCAAGGGAGGTGGCTGTCATACTCCCCTTGCATGGTGTGGACGAAGAGGGATATGTAGTTTGCGCAGCGCTGAGCAGTGGGTAACTGGAGGTGCAGGCGCATGCACAGCTTATACCCGGGCTTGCCAGTGTAGAACCCAGGGCTGTGAATGACCACGGGCTTCTCCTCCTCTTGAGACTTCAAGTGCATCCCGAAGTTGCCAATCTTCCAAATGTAAATCCCATTGCATTGCTGAGCTTCAATCTCCGCGACTTTGTCCTCGAGGGTTCGAATCGTTCGTTTAAGCTCACTTACATACACACTCTGGGTCTCCATCTTAGCAATCAGCTCCCGGATCTGATGGTCCTGTCTTACAAGGCGGCCCTCTAACTGTTGAATGGTTTCCTGGAAATTCTGGACCTCTGGGTGGCACCCAGAGGCCACCCGGGACAGGGAGCCAGGATCATATGGCAGCAGGTCACGTGGAGGTACGGGAGTTAAAGCAACGTTTAAACTATGAACGGCCTGGGCCAGCATTCTCATGTGCGATTGGGTATTCTCTTGTAGATGTCGGGCCAAGTGATTCCTCTGCATCTAAAAACCAAGCACAAGCACGGGGTGGGAGCTGGACAATGAGGGCTGGGGAAGGACCTGGCCTGGCCAAGTAAGGTGTCCCTACAGCCACTCTCAACGCTCTGCAACTTCCCTCTGCCTTCGCTAAGTTCTTGATCCCCTGAAATGACTCCAAAATGACTGTTTTGTCACCAAAACCTGATGCTCTCTGACACACTCTCAGCTTTCCTCAAACTCCTTTTCACTTGCAAAACATCAGTCCCTACACTCCCAAGACATTGTCCATGAGTCATGTTCTACCTGGGCCTGTGCTCAGGGATCCCCCTTTGCCTGTGAACTCTCTTCCTTCAGTCTTTGCC
Organism: Ctenomys sociabilis; assembly: GCA_004027165.1. Lineage (NCBI taxonomy): Eukaryota > Metazoa > Chordata > Mammalia > Rodentia > Ctenomyidae > Ctenomys > Ctenomys sociabilis. The sequence continues at coordinate 35,643 of PVKA01012729.1, forward strand.
TCAGAATGTAACTATAAGATACTTCCCATTAGAAAACGGGTAAACAAATCTCTACTACCTTTATATTTCTCTCTGATTCATACCATTTTCTCCATTTTCCTTTAAAACCAAAGTAATGCCCCCATTCCTCACTTATAATGCGAGTCTGTTCCAAATTGGAATATTCACTTCCTCCATTCTATGTGAAGGTAATCAAGATCACCCTAATTGCTACCTAAAATAGTCACGATTTTTATTATGAAAAAAGTTCTTGTACATTAAAGAAAAACATTAAAACATGATTTTAAAAAAAACTTATCTACCATTTCACCCAGCTTTACTAGTATCTTGATATTATTGCCTTCAGGTCGCGTACTCTATGCATACAAACAATACCCCCCTTTTTCACAAAATATAATATCATGTACTTTCCTATCTTTTAAATTATTAAATGCTTATTACAAATAAAACACCCAAAGTATACTAGGAACACAAGAGGATAATTGCATTCTCTGGAAAGAATAGCATTTGACAGTGCTGGTCACTAACAATAACCCGGGAACCATAATAATGCTTTTGCTTTGCCCGATTCATCTCTTTCTGGAACACTGTTCCTTCACGGTTCCCTGCCTCGGCTGACCTTTCTTTGTTACACAGACTTCTGCTCTATAATCCTATCACATCCTCTTTTATTACAACAAATTACTCTCCCAAATCAAGATTTTGAGTCTCAATTTCTCTTTGGAGCTAAAGACCACATATACACTTCACGTCAGTCATCCCCACCCGAATGTCCCACAGCTGGGTGAACTCAGATTGACAACTCGGTATCTTTAAAACCCAGCTTCTTTTTAAAACTTCTGCCTCCATCATTTTCTGTGTTCACTTTGCTTCTATTGGTCCCTCCCCACCGACCCAGGGGCCAAGGCTAAAGACCATCCTAATGCATTCCTTTTCTCCTCCTACTGAGCACACAGGCAGTAGATTTTCCCTATTTCTTTGTGTGACCTCCGTTTAGGCAGGAACTGGCTTCTTGGCCTGGCTTCACTATTATCCCCACCACCTGTGCATCCTTATTTTGGGTCTATCTTATCCCAAGATCAGAAAGCCACAGAAAGTCTATTGTTACTCGGTTGAAACTATAAACGAAACTTCCTTCAGAGCCCCAAATCTCCAGTCACTCTCACTGGTCTTCTTTGACAACTTTTTTCTCTCTGTCAAGGGTCAGCCCTCAGCCACACTTTATGATGTCTCCATAGTGCTCTGAGGTGGTGAGCCTGTGATGTGTGGGCCGCGGCAGGCTGTCTGCACGGCTGAAAGGTTTGCAGTTGCTCGCAGCATCAGTGACCTCATCCTGTAATCACGCCGGCTTAGACACATGCCTGCTAGGGCTCTCCACTAGACTATATACTTATTTTTGATTTATACTCAAGAATTCAAACAGAAACAAAACAAAACAAAACAAAACAAAACAACTCACCAACAAAAGAAACTTACCTTTTCATGGCAACCAAAAGTACTGAAGGTGCATGGGATTGGGGCTGTAGGACAGTCTAGATCATAGTGAGTTGGCATCTGAAAGTTAAAGCAAAGGTCAAAAAGTGTTTTTCTCTGAATGTGAGGTTCCAATTTGATGAAGTTATACTTGAGGGCCGGGGAGATGGCTCAGTGGAATAAGCGCTTCCCCGACAAGCATAAGGGCCTGAGTTTAAGTCCCAGTTCTGCCAAAACAAAAAAGTTATACTTGAAAAGGAATTTATACTTTGCCTAAATACATAGTTTTATTTAGGCAAAATATAAATTCCTTTTGGTGCCACAGTAGCAAAATATAAATTCCTTTTGGTGCCACAGTAGCAAAGCTAAGTAAACTGTGACAGTAAACTGTAGCCCACAAAAACTGAAATATTTGTAAAAATCTTTTAACAACTCCAATTCAACAGTAAGCATTTTGTAAAAGGAAATTCCTTCCTTTTATGGCAACTGGCACCCTCTAGTGGTATTGTTAAGAAAGTACAACTTCTGACAAGTACAACTACAAATTTAAAAGGGAATACCCAGGCTGCTGAGTGTAGACGCTCATCACTTCCCCCTAAGAACGTCAGACAGACACCTCACCTTTTGTTAACCTGGGCATATTTTGGCCAAACTGAGGAAAGTGATATTTGGGGCCTGTGATGTTAGAAGACACTTTATGCACATTCTGGAAAGCCTCAGCTTTGACACAGGAAAGCAAAGGCATGGCGTCTTATTCTCTGTTGAAATGGGCATTAAATTCAAGGCTTTCACAATGATCTAGATATTTTTAAGACAGGGTCTTGCTAACTTGCCCACGCTGGACTCACACTGGTGCTCTTCCTGCCTCAGCTTCCATGGCCACAAGACTGCTGGATTACTAGGCATGTGCCACCATACCCTGCCTCAGACCCATTCTGCAGAGCGAGTTCATAACACAGGGGCATGTTCCCTGAAAGTGGTACTCAATTCTGGCCCTGTGATCAGAGGGCAAGTCTAGGGGATAGCCAGGATCAAAGCCTAGGTTTTCTGATGCCTTGCCTAGGGTTTTTCCTGGAGTTTGTTTCTGCTGGGTTTTAAATATGCTGCATGGTTTCCTTTAAATATTAAAAATTGGCAAAAAAGGAAAAACCGTGGAGGTGGGACTTAAGCAAAAAGAAATTCAACCCCTTCAAATTAAGACTTTGTTGGAAAGGAACTGAAGGACTCTGTTAACAGAGAAATGGAAAAGTTGAGTCAAGTGACAGGTTTTGCTTCTTCTAGAGAGGAAGGTAATCAATAGTGAATTCAGGCTTGCAGATTTCACAGGTATGTATACATTTACTTGGTGACTAATATTCATATTTTGTGGGTAAACTCTCTGAATGTCAGAAGACAACAATCAGGTGGAATTTTCCTTTCTCTGTTAATAATTGAAACAGTTTTCTATCATAATTACAGCCTGTGATGAAGGCCCAACAGTGGCCTAAAGAACAGCCAAGACTGGGACCGCGGGCTCTAGAGATTGCACATCCTTCCAGAGCCCCAGGGGTCACAGTGAGGGACAATGTTTTGCTACAGAACAGCTTTGCTTTCTTCATTTTGCTGCTCTCTCTCATTCTTCTGGCTGGTCTCTGGATGCTGAGAGCCGCACTGCACAGCATGCAGCCTTGTGTGTCTGAGTTTGCTGCTGTGGGTCAGGGCTGGACAGCTGTGGTCCAGCACTTGCCTAGTGTGTGCAAGGCCTGGATTCCATTTGCAGCACCCCCCCCGACGAATTCTTTCTTTCTTTAAATAGGACCTTTCATTTAACTGTGCTCATCTTAAAATATGATCTTATAAAGACTTATAAACATAGGTGTTATGTTAATGACTTAGGGATTTTATATGTGTAAAGAATTACTGGATTTTTGTTCTTTTAAAAGTTTTTATTAGTTACATTAATGCATATGAATGTACATTATATTAATGACAGGAATTTTAAATAATTAAAAGCACTGAATTTCTGTTCTCTTGAAAATATTACATTTATATGAAAAACTTCTGCACAGTTTTATAATTCTAACACTTCAACTTGAGTTGATTTGCAATATTGGTTCAAATTTTTAATTCAAATGCTAACACTTCCTTAAGCTAGTCTCAAGTTTTAGTTTATGGAGAAGAATCATTATACCTGTTCTCTGATGAGCATGGTGTTGCAGTATTCACAGATGACATTTGCCAAAGGGCAGTTCTGATCATGGATCTACATTTTATGAGAGAGATATTAAGAAAAGCATGAGAAAATTAAATAAGTACAAACAGCCAATATTTAGAAAAAGTATTGTTTCACCATGAACAAATTAAGTATGTTAATTTGTGTTAGGCAAAAATGTGAGAATCACCTTTAGAAGGCTATTTTCTTTCTTTCTACTAGTGCAATAATGAGATTCAGTGAGCTTCCAACTCCCTCAGCGAATAAGGTGGTCTACAAAAGAATCTCTAAAGCACTTCCTTTTAACCTGAAGCAGTCTGTCTGGAACTCGTTTGGCTATCATTTGCTAATGTTATAATTCTTCAAAGGCAATCTCCTTCCACAAGTTTTCAGCAGCAGCATGACAACTTAATTAAAACTCCTTCTCAGAGTTACTGAACAAATGCATTATTAAGGCATAAAGCTTTGGTCTCCAAGTTCTCAGAGGCTATTTTCTAGAATACAATGACTTTAGTTCAGCTGATGCACTGAGAAATAATTAACATTACAGGGTAAGTCCATCTAATGTATTCAAGTTTAGCAAGAAGATGTTAATTTCTTTTAATTATGACTAAATTTTTTTCTCTATTTTTAGCAAGCTAGCTTTTTAAAAGTATTTTATCAACATAATAAATATAATATGCTTGATCAAAGGAAAAATCCTAACATAAATTAGAAAGAACTAGTTTAAGGAGGTGTCTAAGTACATTACAAAAATATAAATTATAGTTTATTTTAATAAACAGCACAAAAGAGAGATTAAGGCCTAGCATTACAGTGATGAATTTTGACATTAACATTAATATAAAACTATTCAATGTCTTCATATCTTTTTCTGAAAAGTTGTTCTCTTTGATGCTGTTACGTCCCATAAAATTTCTTTTTAAAAGCTAAACTTTTTAATATAAGTGTAAAATACGGACTAAAATATGCACTAAAAAGTAGATATAATATGCAGAACAGTGAACTGTCACCAATGGCATATACTTCATAGGATTTAATTCATTCTTTCTATGAACTCATTCTCTTGCAAGACTATTTTGTATACATCTTCCACAGCAATCAGTTTTATGTCTGCAAGCAGCTTGGTTATTAAATTCCACACACACACAGGACAACTGATCAGCAAACACATTTTCTGGCATCTTTTGTTTCCTGTAGATCTACAATAGCAGTTATGGAGATAAATGATGTTTATTAGCAAAGTCTGCAAATATACACACCATACTCATAATTTACTGCACCTTCATTTCTTTCTTTCTTTTTTTTTGGCTGGCTAAGGTTGCCTTAAGGGCAGGTGTGATGTGGCATGTGGTGCTGGGGATTGAACTGCAGTCCCACAAGCCTGACTAGGTTTGCCTGGGCAGGCACTTAAACAACTGAGCTAACCGGCAAACCTCCCTCACGTTCATTTCTTAACAAATCAATTTTCCAAAAATTTAGAGTTCTCACTTTATCTACTGCTAACCTTCTCAAATATACATTAAAACTTGATCTAAAAAAGTAGGGGGCTGGGGAGATGGCTCAGTGGAATAAGCACTTCCCTGGCAAGCACAAGGGCCTGAGTTCAACCCCCGGTTCTGCCAAAATAAAACAAAAAAAAAAGTAGAGGAATTAACAAATGAGATAGCACATGCCTCTTTCTCTTCAAATGCCATGGACACAGCGCAGTTTACACAGGAAATCTGCCTCCGTGGACAGTCCTTGAGGATGTGAATATTAAGCTGGCATTTCTGAATGGGGCGCTGGCATTGCAGACAATGAATAAGAGCAAACTCACAATGCACTTGATGATCCTGCAAGAAAAAAACACAACCGATTACTCTTTGCCATCTGGAAGTTTTCTGAAGGTAATCTCTTCTAATAACATATGATTCTCTTTTTTAGAACTGGCTACCAAAACTACATTATCTACGATATAGAGTATTATTTACAATATAAAGGCCTTAATGAATTTTTTAAAATAGTGGTAAAGACCGCACGTTTATAGGAAGAGTGTAAATTCTCAAGTTCATACATGCAACTACAGAAGAGAATTGAAAGGAGGTCAGATTTTTAGAATTCAGTACTATTTTAAAAGAGCCACTTCCTCACAATAGACTAAGTAAAAGGGACATACTGAAAACTGCCTTAAGCATTTGATTTTAAATACAATTAAGAATATTTATTTCTGGTAAAAGTCACCAAATTGAGAACTGACTTATTTTTTTATTAATTTGATTTATTTCAATTTAAAAATATATTCTTGTATTATCCGATGCTTTCTGTTCATGTCGAGCACATCATTTAGTTCATAATAAAATGCACAATTTAGAAAAATAAGAAAAAAGTCCAATGAGGGTAGGGACATGATAGTTACATGGGGCTCACTGCGTATTTCAAATGAAAGACCTAAGCTTACTGTATTAAAACGTGTCACCTGAATTCAAAGTGCTCTCCTTCAGTTTTATTCTACATAATGCTTACCCCTCAAATTTGTACAACATTGATTTTTTATTCTTGCTGGGGAAGAGCTAGAGTGAACTGAATTAAAAACTCCTAGTTTCTTATATTTATACTTAAAATCAAAGGGTTAATGTTCATTCAGCAAGAATTTAGAAACCAGTCATCATAGTGTTGGTACTAGAAACACAGGAATGAACACAGCACGATTGCTACTCTTCAGAACTGCCTGGCATGTGTGCCACCAGCCAGAGGACAGCGTCAGTACCTCCAGGTGCCGCAGCTCCATCTTGTGCAAACAGCCCTCGTTTGGACACTTCACTGTGAGAGAGAGAATCTCACGTTTCGCAAAATTGTCAGGAAAGAGCTGATTTTCCAGCAGTATTTCATTGTCAACGGGACATTTGTGACCTGCATCCCTAAAAGCAATGAGATGTATTCAGTTAGGTGATTTAAACATGCACATTATACAAACTGATTTTAATTTATCATACAAAATAAGATCAACATATTATATTGCATAGCAACACCAAAATAAACTTTTATGGATAATTTATGAACTGAGATTTTAGATTGTGGGGTACCTTCCAGCTCAAAAATGACAAACCCTTATTGCATAAAACAGTGTTTTGATTGGCATGTGACAGTAAGGCACGGGAATGCTGACGGTGTGGCTAGCCTCCATCCTGAGAGCAGTGCCCTAGTCAGGCGGACCATGCTGCTCCGAGCACTAGTGCCCTGTCTCTAGCACACACTCATGCTCAGTCACAAGTGAAGCTTAACCAACTCGCAGTGCCCGAGAGGCTCACGTGAAATGTGTGCTCCGCAACCATCACCAAGACACTGCACACCGTGCACTATGAGGTTTCCCACTGGTCAGTCTGTCTGTCTGCCTCTTATCTTATAATGGGAAAAACCATCTTTGAACTTATGAGGGGGTCCTGTCGTTCCTTTAGGTTTTGGGATATCTCAACCTGCAGTCACAAAGTGTAAGAGGTTAGTGGGCCTCAGGACCCTTTAGTAATCACTCAAACCCTCTTTTTTAGAACTTGAGCACCTTTTCTGTACTCAAGAGTGATGGCTGCTGAGGCAGACAAAAGGGTGACTGAAAACCAGAGCTGGCTGGTGCTTTATAAAGGTGAGAGACAGGGGTAATCTTATGGCCCTTTTCTCAGACTGCATAATTATTTCATTGTCAAATACAATCTAATAACACAAGAAGCAGTAAACAAATTTAATGAGCTATATACCCTAAGTCAAAAGTGACATGTATCTAAGTGATGTGGGGCCGGAGAGCTGGCTCACTAGAATAAGCGCTTCCCTGGCAAGTGCAAGGGCCTGAGTTCAATCCCCAGTTCCACCAAAAAAAAAAAAAAAAAAAGCAAATATCTAAGTGATATATATCTTCTAACAGAGATTTATAAACTGAAAATTACTATCCAAAGTAGTACCGACTACTGCAAAAGAAATGGATTTAAATTGAGAAGTATTTCAATTCCTTGAATGACTGTAATTAGTGAAAAATTTTACAGCAGCTCCTTCAGAAACATTAGACACAAAAGAGGTGCCCATTTATAGCTCAGAGGTCGGTAGTGGAGAAAAGCCTAGGATTTCCGTTGGTGAGTTTTACTTCCTTTTCACACCACTGTCTCACTACTTTCAAACATATTCTGCTAATAAAAAGATGCTAAAGATTAACTATCATCCTGCGCATGGGTGACACTTGATAAAATATATATCTACATACAGGAAAATCAACAATGCACAATACCTTTAAAAAAAACCTAAATACAACTAAAAATTGTTAGACCAAAACAAAATAAAACAAAAACAAAAAACAACCAAAAAAAAAAAAAAATCTTCGGCCCTGTAACACTGCTCTCTGGTATGTACTAGTGACGGCAAACCTCCGAGAGCTTTCAATGATAACAAACGGTTACGGCACGTGTGCCATGACTTCACCACCACTGCCCTAACTGGTGGCCTCCACCAGGGGCTGTTCTGCTCCCAAGCAGCACTGTGGGCCTCACTGCTGGGGGCAGGTGGACACTACTGGCATCTGGGAGACACAGGCCAGGCTAACACTCTCACCACACACCAGACTCTCCACAAGAAGGAAAATCCACTCCAGCCCAAAACATCAGTGGTGCTGCACTGAGAAACCTATTTGAAACAGGTCTCAGGAATCCTACTCAAGGCAACATCTCTCTTCTGTAACTGAAACAGACACACCCTCTTGGCAGTAAAGCCGAGACCAGACAGTTTTATAGAAAAGTTAGTGTGACAATTGAAAGATAAAGACTTACAAGATCCATGACTAGTCACAGAAAAACTTAACCTACTTAGCAATGATTTCACTGATACAATAGACGGCTATTACTAAAGGATGTAAATTCCTCTTCCAATGCTTTTTGGTTCTATAATGAATGGCTCTGTCATACAAAAATACTCCCATTTACTTTTGAATTACAATAAAATGCATCTATTCCCCGGGAGATGAAGCTGATTGATCTATGGAAATCCCATGCATTGGAGGTAAAACAACTATACTTGCCAACCACCTGCCATGGGTAGGGTCCTGTTTCTTGCACTTGGGGACTAGCAAGGAATGAAACAGGCTTCTGCTCCCAAGAAGCTTCCCTGCTAGTGGGGCAGGCAGACAAAATTGCCTCTTGTTTCAGAAGGCAAAGTACTACAAAGAGAAAGAAGAGCCTGCCCAAGAAGACCAGGCGTGTTGGGGAAAGGAGGACAGAGGTGCGCTGTGTAGTGAGAGTGCCACACGGCCTGAGGGAGGGGCGAGCTGCTGTGGAGGGAACTTGGGTGTTCAGACCTAGCAAGAAGCTGCAAGCAGAGAACAAGGCCAGAGTGTGCTGACTTGGTCTGTGAATAGCAGAGCAAGAGTGAGTGGAAAGGAGGGAACCGAGTAGAGAGCAGGCTGGAACCTTAATCAATTGCTGACATGCAGGTTCTTCCCGAGCTCTGGGTTTTACTCCCAGACGCCTGCTGCAGTGTGTGGGCAGTGGTGCCACTGTCTTGCTTTACCAGGTTCCCTCTAGATGCTGTCACGGGCCAGGCAGAAGGCGACAGTGCAAGTAGGAAGGCCAGCCAGAGTTGGTGGCGATTCAGAACAGGCACGGGAGGCAGTGGAGAGAGACCAGATTATGGATACACTGAGTAAGAAGGGAGAGCCTTCACTTAAGGCATGCTTGAATAGCAGTAGCTATTTTACAGGTGCTCGCAGAAAATATGCACGCGCACACACACACACACACACACAAGAGCGCTAAGGTAATTATACTGCTAATTTCTACTAGTTTGTTGAAAGGAACAGTTGTGCTTACAATGTTCGATCAAGTTTGCATGCCTATATCTTGAAATCTGAGCAGCTACTATGAAGGCAACAACACGCGGCAGAATAACCACTGTTAATCTCCTAATATCTTGTTTGCAAATTTTGCATCATCATTTTCATTGTTTCTTCTTTAAAAAAAAAGATATTAAATAACAACCTTCACGGGGGATAAAATCAGAGTAACTTATCAATTTAGCATCAGCATTCTCTGTGTGGCTGAGATGACCATATAGTGCTAGTCTTGTCCTTGCCTGCTGTGCATTCAAATGGCCTGGGGTAGAAGTGGCCATGCACTTTCTCACTCATCTGAACGTCAGGGGAGGAACCACTTTTCGTGCCACAGCGGGAACTAGTATATGAATCTTAACTGTAAGCCTTTCTGCCTGCTGTCTTCCCTGTAGCTTTTCATGTCTAAGGCTCTCACCGGGATGTGAGTTCTCGCACTCAGCTGTCACAGGACACCGCTCTTCCTTAGGTCCACGTACCGGATTGACTTGATGATGCAGGCCTTGCAGAACCTGTGGCCACACGGTGTCTGCACGGCTTCCCGCAGGGCCATCAAGCAGATAGGACATTCGTACTTGCTCTCCAGGGGCGGGTCGAACTCCACGTCATACCCCTGGATCTCTTCCATGAAGGAGCTGGAGAGGGTCCCCGTGCTGGTGCTGGCCGACCCGCTCACGCTGTCATCTTTCAGGGCAGCACTGCAGGAGCTGGCCATGACAGCACAGCAGTCACTTTCAGACTGGCTGGATCCGCAGCTGGTTTCACAGTTTAACAGACTCATAGTAACAGGATTATCAACTGCTCTGTGAAAACAGCAAGCAAGGGAAAAAGTGCTTTAGCATGTACATACACACCCCTATCTTTATATCACATCAGTGCAAGCCACCTATAAATTTATTATAATGTTAGGTGTGTCTATGTTACTTACTGTCTTAGTTACCTTTCTTGTTGCTGAGATAAAATACCCAATGCCCAAAGTTGAAGGAGGAAAAGTCTAGCTCAGTCTGTGGAGGTTTCAACTCATACTTGGCTGGCTCGAAGGCGGGACAGGCTGGCAGAGGGTGGCAATCCACAAGGGACTAGCAGGACCTTCTTTCCATCCCTTTTATCCTACCCAGGCTACCCACCCCTTGGGCAGGTGGCACTCACACCTGGGTGGGGTGGCATCAATCACACCACAGATCAATGCCAGCATCTCAACCTTGATAACAGCTGCACACACCCCAGATCCAACCACTCTGAAAAGCCCCACCCATTACCACATGGAGACGCAGACCATAACATCTACAAAACAATTTTTTAAGTGTTTTGAGCCTTGCTTCAGGACTACTATTTTATGAGTTATCTAATTCCCTCCTTTAAGAATTATTCCATTGTCTATGCAAAGTCCTTAATGCACACAAAGGCTGGGCCCTTTAAAGAGTTCATGATTCTGTAGGATGACAATATAAGGTTAAAAAAGAAAAAGCACTGTAATGGTAATACCCCTGTATACCATATCATCTAGTTCTGGCCTGGGACCGGGGGAGGAACTTTTCATTGTCACACACTCAGTAGTAAGTGCAAGTTCCCAATGGCAGATGTGTATTCAGTGTCTCCTGAAGGACTTAGGCCGTGTAAGTTCCCTAAGCATCCTCGGTGGTGCTGGGGAAGGGTGGTGCACAGGCAGGCAGGGCTCCGGCCACTGCTGCACATGTGCGTCTGAGCCACCTTCTTGACTGAGTCTTGGTTTCTTTTTCTAGATCTAACATTCTACCAAAAGCTCAGTAAGGGGAATTAAAAACATGGATCTTAATGTCCTTCTGCCTTTAGCCAGGTCGTTACTGCTTCATTTATTAATGACTGGAAGAACAAGTGTGGTTTCTTTGCCTATGAAAAGCTATTGGTTTCATGAGCATGTGGGACAACTTAAGATTCTAAACCTTCTTGGTACTTAAGGAGGAGCTAATATCTTCACAATTTTTTATTGGTACATGTTTGTTGTATATAATGATTACATTCCTCAAGGGAAGTTGGCAAATGTATGTAACATCTTTTATAAAGACACACATAACTTTCACTTTTGTATATTTATATGAGGATGCATCTACAGATACAGTAGCTACAATAATTGTAGTGAGTTGGTACACACGCACAATATTCCTTCCTCTGCCTCTCCTTTCTCCATCTCTTCATTTCTTTCCCTGTTGCAAAAGGTTTTCCTAATTATTTAATTTTCAGTTTGCTCTTTATTTATGTATTTTAGGTTTCTTCTATAAGAGAAATGATGTAATATTTAAATTTGTGTGTCTGAGCTACTTCACTTAACATACTGTTCTCAATGGGCAATCATTTTCTTACAAAGGACTTTAAATTGATCCTTCTTTATGGCAGAGTACTACTCCATTGTGTGTCAGGGCCATATTGTCTTTGTTTACCTACCGAGGAACACTTGGGCCACTTACAAGATTTACGTGTTACGAATTGTGCAGGTATAAATGTAGGTATGTGTGCATTACTGCAACACGCTGACTTGAATGCTTGCTGAGAAGACCATTTCAAGAATAGGTGAATTGAATGGAATTTCTAGTTTCAGGTTTTTTAAGGAGTCTCCATACTTATTTTCAGAGTTTGTACTTGTTTACACTCCCACCAACAATGTGGGAAAGTTTCTTTTTTTTCCCCAGCCACTTTACCAGCACTTGTCATTATCTGGGTTCCTAAGGGTGGCCATTCTTTCTGGAGTGTGGCAGAATTGCAGTGTTGTTTTAACTTGTATTTCTCTAATGGTTACAAATGTTGAACTTCTTTTCATGTATTTATTGGCTATTTGTACTTCCGCTATCGACTTGAGAAGATACAATCTAGAACCAGATCTTTTGCCATGTACTTAAGCCAAAATCAAAAGGGATGAAAGATGTAAATGTTACAACACTTAATCTTCTGGAAGATACAATAGCTAAAACTCTTGAAGACACAGATGGAGGCAAGGATTTTCTAAATAGAACTCCAACTGCACAAGAACCAACAAATGAGGTCATATCAAATTAAAAAACTTTTGCACTGGAAATGAAACATCCAACAGAGTGAAGAGACAACCTATAGAATGAGAAAAGGAATTTTGCCAACTATTCCTCAGAGAGAGAACTAATGTAGAATATATAAAAGAACTCAAAGATCAGCACCTCCAAAATAAACTATCCAATAAAAATGAACAATGGAAATGACCAGACACTTCCCAGGAGGAATTAATGTCTTAAACCAATTCACATCCCTGTACCCACATCTCTATTTCAGACAATTACACTGGAGCTAAGTTTTTAATGTGCTCCATACAGTTCTTGAAGCAGAATATAAACCTCTATTCAATACAGTAGTCAATTATTCCCTGCCTATCTTATGATATATAAACATTGTGGCTCCTATCTTACCAAATCTAGCGTTAAGACAGCAGTCCTCAATCTGTCACCTCTACACATACCTTATTTATCTTAAAAAGAAATGATCTTAAATACTAAGAGTACCATCAGATCAACTACAAAGGACAGTGAATGCTCTGATGGAAAGGCCAGAGTGAAACACTGAAGAGATCAAGTGCCAGAATGTAACTCCTTTCATCCATGACTTGGTGTATGACACGGGTATCAAACTTCTCTGTGCTTCAATTTCCTCATCTATAAATTGGGTTGATAAGGGGATTCACCTGAGAGCTACTGAAAGGATTAAATGTATTAATATATATACATATATGTAAAGCATGTGGAACAGCCTGTTGTAAGACTGAATTATTTCATACAGCTTTGTAGTTTATTTAACAGTTTTATTGACCTCACTTGTCACAGTGGGAACTGCATAGGGTTATGTAACCTCCCTAAGAGTATCCAATTAATCAATAATGGAGATCAGACCCAAACTATGATCAACTCTACAAGTATGTACTTTGCACTACACTATGTTTATCAGTGTTTTGACAAATTCACCTAGGAAGCAGCACTGAAGATTTGCTGACTATAACTATTATGTACTGTTTAATTAAAGTTGATATTTTATTAGTACATGTTTGCAGCACATGATTAAATTCAGTGTGGGTAGCTGGTGTGCATAACGACACATTTTTATTCATTTCTCCTTTCCCGCTCCATCTCTTGGTCCATTTCTCATTTACAAGGCTGTTTAGCATTATTAAACTGAACTGATCAAATTCTAAAGAATCAACAAGAGAGTTGGTATTTTGTTTTACATGTTCAGTTTGCATGTAATATTTTTGAAAAGTTGCAAATAGCTGCCTGAGCCTTGCTATTTCTTTTCTTTCTTTCTTTCTTTCTTTCTTTCTTTCTTTCTTTCTTTCTTTCTTTCTTTCTTTCTTTCTTTCTTTCTTTCTTTCTTTCTTTCTTTTGCGGAACCAGGGATTGAACTCAGGCCCTTGTGCTTGCCAGGAAAGCACTTATTCCACTGAGCCATCTCCCTGGCCCTCAAGCCTTGCTATTTCTAAAATATGGACTCCCAGGGAAAGTCATGCAGACTGGGAGAAAGGAAGAAATGCAAGGGAGACGGAGCACAAGGCCCTCTTTGTACCCTTTACACTTGAGGCTAAATGACTCTGCTATGCCACATCAGGTTTCTATTTCTGCTATTTTCCTTCCCATGTACACTGCAATATCAATTACTTCCTCAAGTAAGTTTCCTAGAAATAAAATGACTGGGTCAAAGGGTACATAAATTTTTAAGCTTTACGACAGATGATAGCTATCCAATTTAAATCAAAGGTTTTCTGATTCTTTTTCCCACCAAGTGTCAATGAGAAAGCCCATTTCTATACCTCTGACAACATCAGGCATATCTACCTGTCAGTACAATCATTCATGAACCAGTATTATCTCTTTGTTGCCTATCACCTACCACAGTGGAGCCCTAGAAGTCAAAGGCAAACATGAGTAAATTAAATCTATCTTCTCTGCCCCATATACTCAGTTACTGATTGTATTTACACTGTCTTCTTCCTATCCAGTTCAAGAGACTTGACGGCCATTAAATTTGAAGATATCTTTTATAGTTAATGAGATTCCTAGGAAAATCTGTTCAGCTAGTCAAGATTCCTTAAAAGAAATTCCACTGTGGGAACACCCTGTTAAGATGTTAAAGTGGGTCCTCTAATAGGCTGGCACATGCCTACATGCTCTGGGTAACTTAGTGACTCTTGGAGAGCTTGTATCAAAAAAAAAAAAAAAAAAAAAAAAAAAAGGGAGGGGGGAGCTGGGGAGATGGCTCAGTAGAATAAGCGCTTCCCTGGCAAGTGCAGGGGCCTGAGTTCAATCCCTGGTTCTGCAAACAAAAAAGAAGAAGAAGAAGAAAAAAAAAAAAAAAAAACCAACCCAACAACAACTGTAGAGTTGCAGTATAGTCCTCCAGCACAAAACAAAACCTCTCCCATTAAATAAAACCCCCCAAACCCTTAGAAGACAATAGACATTTCCTGCAGTACTTTTGGAAGTTCTCATTTGGGTCTTTACACAGAGTGATCACAAATACAGTGAATGCTGCTGTCAAATCCACCCCTTCTGGCTCTTCCCCAAGTGACCATGAGAGATGAAAGCTTTGACTTATTTGAGGATGTCAAGGCAATCAGGACACCACAAATAAACACATTCACGAAACAAGACTTCCATAACTGCTTCAGAAAGTAGCAAGGTCATGGGATAAGTGTGCAAAAAAGGAGGGGAAGTATTTTGAGAGGGATTAATAGCAACACACTTCATATGGTATTAAATACACACCTTATTTATTTCTTTGATACTGGGGATTGAACTTGGACCCTTGTGCTTTCCAGGCAAGCGCTTATTCAGCTAAGCTGAATCCCCAGCCCAACACCTTATTTTTTAGGTCCTAGGTTATACCTTTCAGACAAATCCTTTCAGATACCCATTCTACAGTACACAGTTGCTAGCCTGCAAAGGGAACATGAGGCTAGCAGCGGCATTTCTCAGTAGTATTTTCTTTTTTTAAGTTTATTCTCTTCTAGGTAAGTTAAAATATTTTTCCTTTTACCTATTGCAATGGTTTAAGTGAAAATAATTTTTCTAACTGAACTATAACAAATAGCTATTTTATTTATTTATTTTTTTGTCTTTTTTTTGAGACAGGGTCTCACTATGCAGTTCAGGTTGGCCTTAAGCTCACTTTGTAGCTCAGGCTGGTCTCAAACTCACAATAATCCTCCTGCCTCAGCCTCCCGAGTGCTGGGATTAGAGGCCTGTGCCACCATGCCTGCTACAAACAGCTATTTTAATGAACCCTAAGAGAAGAACAAAAGTGCTTTGAGCTGGCTATAGGAGTAAAAGATAATGTGGAATTATATAGAAGATACTACGCTCTGTTATCGGGATTCTGTGTAACCTTATTCTATACCATGGGAACCACACCATGAGGCACTACAGAGGTAGAGCTGAGATGAGCCAAAATAAATAAATAAATATATCTATATATATATATATAGATATACATATATATATATATATATATATATATATACATATATATATATTTGTGCCACTAGGGTCTCAGAGGCTGCATCACACTCTCGGGGGTATAGCCAGTGTGGCATATGGTATCTGGCATTGAATCCCAGTTCCTGCACTTGCCTATGCAGGTGCTTAGTCTGCTGAGCTATCTTACTGGCCCTGGAATCAGTATGGTTTTATTTTTATTTTTTAAAAAATAAATGTCTTTTTTATTTTTTAATAAAATAACAGCTTCTTTGTCTACTTATTTACATGGCTTTTTACATGAACTCATGGAGGAGATGAACAAAGCTTGAATGGTTCCTTCACTGGTACGTTAAGAGGTTCGTGATTTCAATCCCCTCTTGAAAGTTGGGAATCTAGTGTGGTAAGTACTTCTCTTCTTAAATATTGAGGTATTACCCCTGCCAACTTATTTTGGCTGCAAAACGAATCTGTAAATTAGCCTCATCATAAGTCATGGCTTAACTCTCAAAATGAGTATCTGCATATACATTACAATCTAAAGAGAATACACTGTTACATGCTGTGGGGAGGGGGAAGGTGTCCAGTGAGTCACCAAACCTCGATTCATTAAGATCAGCAGGTACTAATGAGAGAAATGCGAAATGTGTGGAGTTAAAGAAATCACCATGCTACGCCTTGAATGAGTCAATTGCAAGTCAACTAAAATTCAACCATGAGCAAACACAGAACTGATAAAGTAAAAACCACGTCAAAGAAAATCCGAACACCTCCAATTTGTTACCAGCTTTAGAAACAAGAACAATTCACCAAATCCTTAAAATCTGTGGCTAAAAGGCAAAGACCTGTAAAGGTGTCACAGCACCAAGAGATTCTATAAACAACGTTGATGTAACCTAACGAATCCAAATTCATGGCTCGTTTCCTTCCGAGGCACTGTCTGTTCCCCTCAAGGAGGCACGGATTTGAACACCTTCTTTCAACCCAAGTGGCCAAAATTTATCAGGACCAAGTATCAAAATGACAGCACATAAGTCTTCACTTTAAAATTCTGAGATATTATAATGCATCTAGTTGGTGTTTGGGTGACTCTCGTCACCATCGCTTGGGCGACCAAGTGCCGAAACGTTCTTCCTTCAGTCACAAAACAGGTCACATTCCGCCGCCCCAACCTTAAAAAAAACCACAGAGCCCCTCTACCTGCTCTGATGTCAAAGGAGAAGAGATAAAATGTCAGCAACCGCATCAACCAAACCAAATCACCCAGAACGTCTTTATAAATCGTTCTCGCTGCCAGATCCGCGCGGCCACGCATTCAGGAATCCAAGGCATGCCCTGGAGCTCCTAAACACTTTAGGTGCTTTCTGTGCACACTCCAGACAGCCCCGACTCTCTGCTGGAGTTCCCCTCCAGCCAAATACTAGGAACAGCTCTATCTACCCGGCATCGGGGACAATCACTAGAAATACCGAGCGCAGGGGCGGGGGGAAACACTCGTGTCATCTTCATTTTTTTTAAAAACTCCCTCTCTGGACTTGTACGGATTTCCACAAGGAGCCTAAAAATAGCTTTCCCATGACAGTGACAGACAGAGTCGCTGGGAATGTCACTTTTTCCCCCCCCTTTGAAAATGGAAGCCCGCAAGCGCAAGCGTAAGCGCTCGGCGGGGCAGCACCTGCAGGCGGCGCCCCCGTTTCTGGGAAGGGCTGGCGGCAGGTGAGGGGTGCAGGAGCGGCCGGGGCTGCAGACGGCCAGGAAGCGGGGGCGCAGCGCGGCCCCGGCCCAGCACAGAGGGGGACAGCGCCCGGCCACGGGCGGCGGGGTCGCACTCGTCCACGGCGTACTCACCGCTCGGGAGCGCGGGGCGGCGTCGGCTGAGGCGCCGGGAGGACGGACGCGGGGCTCCGAGGCTAGGCGGCCACACACCAAACTCTGGTCCGGGCTGCACTCAGGTCCGGTAACTCGGGCCCAGGCGTCCGCGGACGCCCGCTCTTCCGCCTTCTCTGCTCTCCCCAAGGCAGCGAGGGGCGGGGCGCGGGGAGGAGCCAGGGCGGTGGCGCGGCGCTCGAGTGCCCCCTGGCGCTGGTCCTCCACGGCGCGAGCTACTGCGCAGGCGCGGGGCGCTCCTGGCTGTCAGCCGCGGGTAGCAGGCTCGGTGGGTGGGCTTCCCTCCCACTCAGGTCTTCCATCATGGGGAGTCCTTGCTCCACAAACCTGATTCATATTCTCATTCTCATATTCTCATCCTATCTCCTTCCATCTGTCTCCCCTCTCCTGTGTCTGTCTTTCTCTGCCTCTGTCTCTGTCCCTGCCCCTGTCCCTGTCTCAGTCCCTGCCCCTGTCTCTGTCCCTGTCCCTGTCTCTGTCCCTATCTCTGTCTATGTCCCTGTCCCAGTCTCTCTCTCCCTTCCCCACCCTTCTTCTATCTTCCCCTCCCCTCCCCCTCCCTCTTCTCTTCTCCCCTCTCTTCTCACTCCTGTCTCTGTTGGTGTGTTGAAGGGCAGGGTTTGTAGGTAAATTACAGGTGATGAATCAGTCCTTGAGTAACTGATTTGGTACTCAACAGCAACACTAGTGACCATCAACTATATTTCTGTAGGTCCCCTATTCAAGCAGGAGAAACCCTATCTGAGTAAGATCTTTTGATCTTGGATAATTTTTTCTATTTGTTTTTATTTATTTATTTATTTTTTGATAATTCTTTAATCCCTCCTCAACTCCACCCTCCTTGCCTCGAAAGTTTCCAGGTAGGAAGAATCATCTATGAATCACATGGTCCTTCCCCTTCACCCAGGCCCAGGGAGTCAGCCCATGCATGAAACATTTCTTTTACATCACTGACAGCCATACTAGCCCTTCCTCTGTCATTGTCATGGGAAAGCTATTTTGAATTCCCTGTTTAACTGGACAGAAGTGTCTATGGAATATAAGGACACGTCACAAGAAGTGCATGGAAACATTTGCCCCTACATTTGTAAATTTGGTTATCTTCCACCTCACAGAGTAGGTGTTACAGGAGAATGGTCACATTTACGTAGGTGCTCCTTTTTCATAAGCTGTGTGAGTTTAGATTGTTGCTCAATCTGCATCTCAGTGTTCTTATATTAATGTGGGAATGGTAATAAGGTCATTGGATGGGATACATTAATAAATACATAAATATATGATTTAAAATTATCTATGAAAAAATAAATATTTGCTCAATAAATATTAACAATAGCTGGTGTAGGTGATCGATGACACTAAAATGCTTTTCTTTTCAAGGCAAGAATCTATCACTAGTTCTCATATTCAACTGGCTCCCTTTGAAAATGTATTTTGAAATATTTGAGATAAAAAAGTATAAATGATTACACCCAAGAGTGCAGGCCTGGTGTGTGAGTGAGACTGCCAGGGCCGCCAGATCCTGAATTAACCCAGAGTGCAGGCCCAGTGTGGAACCCTTCAGCAGAACTCCCTGCAAAGACGCTAGAACAAGACCCACCCAGCTGATTCAGGAGCAGATCATCTTGCCAGAGTGACGGGTTCACCTGCAAGCCTGCAGCAGGAAAAAGTGGAGCACAGCAGCCAGACCCAAGCCACACCCAACTGGAGGAGCCTGAACTTCATACATCCAGACCTGGTGCTAAGGTAATAACTCCATCTAAGCTCTACATCAAACGTCAAAAGTCAGTAGTATACAGAATGACAAAGAGAAGGAACAAAAAGCAGTCTCAGGCCTCAAGTCAACCCAGTACAAATGCAGAAGACGCTAGCATAGAGGAAATTGGAAATCACATGCCTGAAATCTCTAAAATAATAGCATTGGAAGTAAAGAACTGCAGAAAGGTATACACGAAATCAGATCAGAAATAATTTCTGAAGTAAAAGAAGTAGTGATAACTATAATCAAAGAAGTACTAAGTACTTCTAAAGAATAGAGCAGAATGTAAAAATGGTGGAACTCCTGAGTAAGCAATATAGGAAAGAAACAGAATGTATGAAACAGATCCAAAGTGATATACAGGAAATTAAAACCTCAGAAGCTGGCAAATCCATTTGAGTGAAAGTGAAAATAGACTTTCTGACCTTAAAGATGCCATTGCAGCTAGTGAAAAAGTAAGCAAAGATCTCTTAGCAACAACTAGGATGCAGGAAAAAATAATTTAAACCTGCAAGATGATGCAAAGATGAACAATGTTAGACTAATAGGCATCAATGAGAAGGAAGGAGTCCATACAAATGATATAAAAAGAATATGGGCAGAAGTAATAGCAGAAAACTTCCCAAATATGGGGCAACAATTTGACATTCAGTAACTGAAGCATACAGAAATCCAAATAACATCAACCCGATTAAAACCACTCCCAGACATATAATAATCAAGATTCCAGAAATTCAGTACAGAAACAGTATCCTAAAAGCCGCTAAAGAAAAGAAACAGATCACATTTAAAGGAAAACCCATCAGAATAATGGCAGATTTCTCTTCACAAACCATCAAGGCAAGAAGAGCATGGAGCAAAGTACTTCAAGTCTTGCAAGAAAACAAATTCCAACCCAGACTTATATACCCTGAAAAATTCTCTTTCAAGTATAAAGGAGAAGTAAAGTACTTCCATGACAAAGTACAACTAAAGAATTTCATGATGACAAAGCCAAGCCTGCACAGACTACTAAATGATGTTCTAGAGAAGGAGCAAAATGATCACAACCCCATGAATGAGAATGGACAAACAATTAAACAAAGGAGAATAAGAGGTATACAATAGTAGTCTTTCAGTTATTCTTTTGTGTACAGCAGCAAAATATCTCCATCAGCACACTCCACAAATGGACTTCTCTTTCAACCTATGGATCACGATTCATATGGGTCTACAGGGTGGATTTCAAGGAAATAGCTGTAGCTCAGTCCTACAAATGACACCTGGCCACCAGGAAGTGTCATGGTCATTATCCATGTCTACACAGGATATCGCACAAAGATCTAGTGTGTTATCATATCCCCAAACTGTCAGAAGTGATGGTCATTTATTTGTCATTCCAGTATTTATCTTATGTTTTATTCTTGGTACTTCTTTACTATCATGAAAACTTTTTCTTAGTTCAATTATTTTGAAACATTTAATTTTTAATTAATTAGTATTTAATTTTCTGAATATTGTTTAATCTTAATTTTTGTTTTAAGATTTATACTATACCTTTGAATTACAATTTATCTAAAAGACATCATATGATATCTTCTAGTATAAGAAACTTTTAAAAGTATATTTCTATTTTCTGTTGTTTATATTACTTCTTCCCTGTCCTTTACACATACACACACACACAAACACACACACACACGTGAAAAAATATGTGTATAACCCGACATAAGATTAGTACTG